>CM067364.1:30087707-30167376 GCA_034401795.1 Chaetoderma sp. LZ-2023a
CACGACACGACGATGTTTATCCGTCTCTCCATCCCCACCATAATGACATGTCAGTATTTAAATTTGCTTGTGTGAACTGTGAAACTCGTCTAGTGATGTTATATGTGATTGCGGAGCTGGGTAGCCGGATCGTTATTTGATTCAGAGCTTTGTTCCATGACATGTACGCACGCTATCCTTGGAGGTAGATGCTTTGCGGGGCCACCTTAGGGAAGCCGGGCATCTGCGCCCAATGGATAAACGTACCTAAAAGTTAGGTAGTAAACCCTGCCACTTGCGACCAAAGCTTGTTTCTGTTACTAACAACAAATTGGTAGGATAGGATGTAGCAGTAGGTTCGCATAAATAAAGTAGCAACTACCAATGCAGTAACTTCGGAACTACATAAGACGGTGACCTGGAAATTCTTCAGAAATCGTTCGTCCCATCTTCACGTAAACCAGCGTGCAATACCTTAACAGTAGCTTCACTAGGATTTTCAGCACTTAGCATTTTCTGTTGAACAAAAGAGTGGCCCTTTTTGCCAGCTATTTTCCTCCACTTCGGCGTTGAAGGCATTTTCCTGTGATGGAGGCCCGCGCGAGGCACTTTCCTCTCGCAACAACAATATTTTCTTTGTGTGTGTGTTAGGGGTATCCTAGTTTATATTAAACTATCTAGTGACTTCGTTGCAGAAACTCTCACTTGCGGGGATACCTCTGCGGATTCAAGGAACTGTGTGGTACCTCTGGTCAAACCACATGAAAAGAACACCGGATGGCTCTACGTTGTGTATTACTGCGCTCATTTACTGTCAAACGCATGCAACTGTTTGTAGAGTATATTAAATTTCTCATTGTTTAATTATTCTTTATTCCATATCTCTAAATTAATATGGATAGGCATACCGGTGACACAAATAGTTGGGACGACACCATGTGGTTCAATCTCGGCAGCAATGGTTGCACGGCCCCACTGGAACATCAGTGTTCCATCGGCTCTAGAGGCCAGTTTTTCTACCTCCGGAGAGACGTGATACAGGATCCGAAACCCCGAGATCCACAGCTAACCAGCCCTCCCATACATGGATAGGAACGTCATGGTGGACCAGCGTGTACCCCCGCGAGCTACAGTAAACACAGAACACAGGATGGCACAACATCTATTTTTTGTATGATATTGTCATGTTCTACATGTAGCGTATTCTACATATAAAGGGTCTTTTAGATTCCAACAAGGATTTTTATTGTATACACCTGTGCAAAAGTTAAGCACCAGCAAAAACAATAGAACGTAGAAACATGATGGTACAACTAGGCTGCCATACTTTTTGTCCCCGCGTTAGCTGACATAATTCCAAGTACAAAATGCACATGCATGCATGACTTCACACCACTTGATGTCCGTGCGTGGCGGGAAACAGCACACGTGTTCAGTTATGTAAAAGTCCAGTTTGAGGTGTAGAACATTACATACAGATTTAGGCGACAAGATTAGGAATTTTGTGTTCATGACCGTGGTTTATTTGTACAGAGAGAATTAGCTCTTGATTGTGAACCGCTATGGCAAGACGAAGGTTAAGTGATCGTGTGAAATGGCAAATCATAGGCATGCATACCACTGGTATGTCATGCAGAGAGATTGGCAGACAGCTGAACATTAACCATACTGTAATCAGTCGTTTGATTGCAAAACATGGGCAAACTAACGAGGTGAAGGACAGGCCTAGATCTGGAAGACCGAAGAAGACTACTGCCCGTGATGATCGAGCCCTAGTACGCATTGTTAGGAGATCTCCATTCACCAACAGCAGAGTGCTCAGCCAGCAATGGGAAACGCGCAATAGAGTGTCAATGTCTACCGTCAAAAGGAGACTGTATGCTGCTGGCATGAAAGCTAGGAGACCTGTCAGACGTCCTCTCCTCACTGCACACCACAAAGAGGAGCGTCTGAGGTAGTGCAACGAAAGAAGACAGTGGAACATGAGATCCTGGAGACGGGTACACTGGTCCGATGAAAGTCGGTTTCCTGCTTCATGCCACAGATGGTCGAACTCGTGTATGGAGGTCCAGACGCACGGCGTACGACCAACGTAACATCATGGAAGAAGTTCCATTTGGTGGAGGTTCCGTTATGATATGGGGTGCATCTCATTTGATTGTAAGCTGGATCTGTTGACTGTACCTGGAACACTAAATGGACAAAGATATCAAGATTCCATACTGGATAGAGTTGTGGTCCCTCATTTTGTAAATCATGCACCTGGAACCCACCCTATATTCATGGATGACAACGCCCGACCACATCGTGCTAGAGCTGTGCATGAATACCTCCGCCAGAATGCCATCGAAACCCTACCATGGCCAGCAAGGAGCCCTGACATGAACCCTATTGAGCATATCTGGGACATTCTGGGAAACATGGTGAGAAGGAGGGATCCTCCTGTGCAGAACCTACAGAAATTAACAGACGCACTCCATCTTGAATGGCAACGAATACCACAATGGCGTATCAGTCGGTTGGTGACCAGCATGAGACGTTGTGTCCAGGCCGTCATCCAGGCACAAGGTGAATATACCCGGTATTAATAATGGCAGTCTCAAACTCGTGAACAGATGTTAAACTTCGTTTTCAGACACCATTAATGACAATCTAGCCACGTCTGTCAACTGTAGGGCAATAGTTGTCAGTTGTGTCAACGTAACCATATTCAGGCCTCGTTTTCAAGTTCAAACAAAATCATACAGTGTTTCCCCACCATCATAATCAGCATTCCTCTAGTTGCATTATTACCTCTTGCACTAAGATGGATGGGTACATGAATGTTTATGCTATTGCTTTCTTCATAGCGCATGAATATACCCTCGCATGTGCGTAAAAATAGGGTGGTGCTTAACTTTTGCACAGGTGTATAGATACAGGTTTTTTTAATATGGTACATTGGAATGGGGAGGGGTAGGGCTGGGGCTCAAGTAGTAGGGCCGGTATTAAAATGATATTACCACCATCCACATGCAACCAATCAGCGATCCACGATTCCCACCACCCTCTCAATTCCTGAGGCATAGGAATTTGGGACATGGGCCACACACGCACGCACGCACGCATGCACGCGCGCGCGCACGCGCACGCATGCACGCTCTCTCTCACACACACACACACACACACACACACACACACACACACACACACACACACACACACACACACACACACACACACATATATACCATACCCCATGTCGCTAAATGGGAAGGTCCGAACACCCATTTAGAGACATATATCCTCCATGATATACCAGCTTCTGAACATACATATCCTACAGTGTGATACACATTACAAGGTTTGAACACCCATTTAGAGACATGTATCCTCAGTGATGTACCAAATTCTGAACATACATATTCTACAGTGTGATACACATTACACGGTTTGAACACCCATTTAGACATGTATCCTCAGTGATATATACCAACTTCTGAACATACATATTCTACGGTGTGATACACATTACAAGGTTTGAACACCCATTTAGAGCCATGTATCCACAGTGATATATCAACTTCTGAACATACATATTCCACGGTGTGATACACAATACAAGGTTTGAACACTCATTAAGAGACACACATATTCTGTGGTATACTGATCACCTGTGATCAACCACACATTACATGGGCGGAATGCCCATTTAGAGACAAACATCCTCAGTTGTTATAAGCCTGGCCATCATGGTTACTGTATCACAGCTTCGGGCGATTGCAAAGCAAATCGACCCTAGAGGCCGCTCTAAGTCGAACAAAGCCAAGCTGTTCCAGATGATTGGACAGGCCCATGCTGAGGAGTCGCATTTGCGACTCTCCCGAGCACAACAGACGGGGCGGTTCCCAGCGATCACCTCTGGTGATCCAGAGAACCATTAAAAGAAAGCACAACGCCACGGTGAGCTTAGGCAGTTGGATGAGGAGATGACTGCCAGCCTACGAGCCAAAGCTGTAGCAACTCGGATGGCAAACCATCCACTAGAGCGCCTACCTCGTCTACGGAAAATCAGAAGATTGGTGATGAGGGGGCCGAGATCTGAACCCTTAGCCCGGAGAATACATTAGAAAGCAGGAAAATTAAATGTTGAACATGGCCAGACTAATATTTCTTACTGGGTATGGAAAGATGGGCTTCTCAATCATGTCATTTAGACATGTACATGTGGGCAGTGCTCATATCAAGATCTGCACAGAGAATGGTAAGTTCAAGTTTTTAAACCCAATCAGAAAACCTAGCGTGATCATATTGAAGACATCAAAATCTAACCTCCTAGTGGCCATTATGAGCAAACAAAACCAGCCATACATTGGTAGTGATGATGATTAGTGACTGTGTTCTGCGGCTGAAGAAGTGAAAACTTCTTTCCGCCGCAATCAGTTTTTCTCCAACTTTCAGCACAGTGTCTTGTCCACTGCAAGCGGTATCCCTAAGTAATGGTAAAATGGACATTTTAACTACCCGAGCCTTGACAAATTTTAGAGGGGTATACCTCTGAACCTGTTGAACATATTTTCAAAATTCTCAGCAGGGTTAAAGTTCTTACTAATTGAAATTACTGTCCAGCAATTAGCATCATGTAAGTATTTGAAACTAGACTGTTGTTTAACCCATAAATCTATAGATTATTTTGAAAGTAGCCAGTACCAGCTTTCAGTCCAATTATTTCGACAGAACATTTCTTGAAAGATATCTTGTATTATCGCAAATATCTTGCATCATCGATAATTTGTAGTATGTAGACTGTAAAGGGACAAAGTTTAGGAGAATACATATAAAATGTTTAGTTGAGCTTCCTCATAGTGTGGTGATACATAGTGTGCAATATCAGTAGCAAATGAAATGTTATTAGGTGATCAAATGTTTAAAACTACTTTAGAGGAGTGTAATAGATTACAAGAGCTCCGCAAACGGTGCATAGTATCCTGCCATGATGACACACCAATGAATGAGAGTTAAGAAAATAGCGATTCCTTATTCAACCTCAGACGGGTCATTCTATGAAGCTTCAAAGTAATCCAATAAACGGCTATGGATTTATCGTCTGGAAATTAATTTTCAAGATGGCCGCCAGTGGCATATTGTATTTCAAATCATCTTCAATTTCGATAGGTTTAGGTTTAAGAACCCTATGAAGTTCAATGTGATCTGATAAGCGACCATATTGGAATTAGGATCATCGGCGATTTCGGCAAGTTTATTCCTCAGACCTACTCTCGTCACCCTATGGAGTTTTAAAGCAACCCGATAAACGGTAATGGAGTTAGTATCTGCAAACCAATTTCCAAGATGGCCGCCCTTGGCTAAGGCGGGTATCTTGTGTTTCAATAGGTTTCTTCCCCAAACCTAGTCCAAGAACACTATGAAGTTTCAAAGTGATCTGGTAAACTTTAAGGGAGCTCTCACACAGGAATCAATTTTCAAGATGGGTGCAATGGCTGGTGGCAATCTTGGATTTCGCATCATCGCCAATTTCAATGTTTCTTGTCCAGACCTATCCCAAACACCCTATGAATTTTCACAGTTATCCGATACATGGTAACAGAGCTATCAAATGGAAACCAATTTTAAAGATGGCCACTGATGGCTGGTGGCCATCTTGGCTATATCTGATCATAGTCAATTACGATAAGTCTTCCTCAGACGTAGTCCAGTAATCCTATGACGTATCAAAGCGACTCCAGCAATGGTAATGGAGGCATCGGCCAAAAACCATTTTCAAGATGGCAGCCATCTTGGAGTTCAGATTACCGTTGATTTCGATAGGTTTCTTCTCCAGAACTAGGCCAAATGCCATATGAAGTATCAAACTGATCCGATAAATGGTAACAGAGCTAGCATCTGGAAATACATTTTCAAGATGGCAGCTGGTGACTGGCGACCATCTTGGATTTTGGACCATCGTCGACTTCGATATCTTTCTTATCGAGACATAGCCCAACCAAAAGTTTCAAAATGATCCAATAAACTGTAACAGAACTATCAACGAGAAACCAATTTTCAAGATGGCCGACAGTGACTGGTAGCCATCTTAGATTGCGAATCATTATCAATTTCGATAGGTTTCTTCCCTGGCCAGAATTAGTCTAACAACCCTATGAAGTTTCAAAGCGATCCGATAAATGATAAGAGTTATCATCCGGAAACCAATTTCGAAGATTGCCGCCGGTGACCATCTTGGATCTCGGATCATCGTCAATTTCGATTTGTTTCTTCCCCATACCTACTCCAACCACCCTTTGAAGCTTCAAAGTGATCCGATAAACGGTAATGGAGTTATCATCCGGAAACCACTCTGTCATCTGCCCATCTGCTCGTCCGCATGTCGGCATCACATAATACCCCATCAAGTTTTTGGCAAGGTATAAAAAGACACAACAGCTTTACATTAGAATTTATATACATGTAATTTCCACACCAATCAGATATGTCAGAAATAAACAAGTTTTCTATAACAATTATTATTATTATTATTATTATTATTATTATTATTATTATTATTATTATTATTATTATTAAGCAGCGGTGGTGGTGGCGGCGGCACCAGCAGCTTCATCCCATAAGGGGAAGAGTGTATTGAAATTAAGCCTGCGTCTGTGTCTGGAATTGTATCTCAAAAACCATTGTTACAGATCAGTTTTAACAGTTTTGGCTCAAATTTTAACACAACGAAGGAACGTGACATGCAATATTTTAGGATTTACAGATGTTGGCAGTGATCCAGATTAAAGAACCTTTGGTTAAGATATTGGTTAAGATTCCGTAGAACTTGAGATATCACACTGAACTAGATGTTATAAATCAAATGACACACCAACCAATATCTTTTAGTCAAAATGGCTGTTAGAAGATGGGTTTACTTTCCTTTTAATGCAACTATTACTAGCACTAGGCATGCCATACAATGCACTTATGTCTAAAAAAAAGCATGACTGTTTCTCAGCTACAATTCCAACTGTTGGTTTTTGGGGACTGACTTCAATTGTAGGTGCTATTTGCCTCAACTAATCTGCTTGAACTTCCACACTCTGTTGCAAATGGGCCAAGTGATGTAACGTCTCATAAATAGTCTGCTGTTTTGGCGCTTTCACCTGTTTGACAGGCCAATGAATGGCATGTTTTGACCATATCCCTGATTGTCTGAAAAAGAATTTGTTTATAACGGTCTTAAGACATTGTAAGATGACGAAAAAGGGTACTAAAACCGCTGTATTCTATGGCAAGCGCAACAAGAGCAGATTACAGAGCCTTGCCATCCAGTTTTTGTCATATTGTAAGGTTTTTGGATTTTCCAGATTACATTATATTCAGATTTTCTATCACTGTGACCTCTGTGTGTGGTGGCCATTAGTGCAAAAACCCCAGTACATACTACTTAATTACATAATACTGGCGGCGAATATCATATGGTGGTGACCGGTTAATAGGGTATGGGTCATAGAGAACTTCATTATTAATCTTTAATTTACCACAGGAGTCTGCCGTTTTAGATACGAAAACGCGAAATCAAAAATACGAAACCACGGTAGCACTATATACTACTAAATATATACTGAGCCAAAAAAGTTTAGCAACAGTGAAGTTTGGTTTGTTGTATTAAAATTATGAGTCCATTTATAACCAAATTTGCGGGCATGTTTCATCACTGTAATGTCTCACTGATCATGAAGAAATGCAAATCATTTCTTGCATTTCTCGGCCGCACGCTTACTGCATGTCAAAATGCATTTTTCATGCACTGGCCCACATTGGCGGGTAGCGAAGGAAAAAACTCACCATATTGCAAAAGTAGATAACGAAGTTTACAGAAAACGCTTAAAGGTTTATCCTACCAAACATGGGCCGCCGCCCAGGGCTACCCGAAAATCATCGCCATGAAGCAATGGGAAGACTCGCTGCTGGGCAGAGCGTTCGCGCGGTTGCTCGACATTTTAATGTTCACGCCTCAACCATTTCCCGTCTCCGCCAACGTGAGCAGGAAACTGGACATGTTAATGACCGACTACGATCGGGCAGACCGAGAGCAACAACACCACGGGAAGACCGCTACTTAGTGACGTCATCACGACGTCACAGATTTGAGACTGCACCACGGCTGTCCCGTAATTTGCACACCGCTACCGGCACTACAATGCATGCACAAACTGTGCGAAACAGACTCCATGATGCTGGACTGCATGCCCGTCGTCCACTTGTTGCTGTTCCATTTACAGAGCGTCACATCGAGAATCGGTTTGCATGGGCAAGAACTCATCAGCGATGGCGTGCTCAACAATGGAGCCACGTTTTGTTCAGTGATGAGTCGAGGTTTTGTGTGGATGTGGCGGATGGTAGGCAACGGGTTTGGCGACGTTTAGGAGGACGGTATGATGCAGCCAACATCATTCAGCACGACAGATTCGGTGGCGGCAGTGTCATGGTGTGGGCTGGAATCCATGCAAATGGCAAAACAGATCTTATTGTGATTCACGGAAATGTAACGGCTCAACGTTACTCTGAAGAAGTTGTCGCCCCTGTTGTCATCCCTTTTATGCAGCATCATATTGTTTATGTTCCAGCAAAACAACGCCCGTCCTCATTCAGCTAGGGTCACCAGTGATTTCCTTGAGGTTACCAATGTTCCGGTGTTGGGCTGGCCAGCGCGATCACCGGACCTGTCTCCTATCGAGCACGTGTGGAACATTCTTGGCCGTATGGTGCGTGAGAACCATCCACATCTTCACAACATGCGGGAGCTGGAAGCTGCACTGCTCCAGGAATGGGATGCGATTCCTCTTCGTGACATCAGGTGCTTAATTCGAAGCATGAGAAAGCGATGTACAGTGGTGGTTAATGCGCGCGGAGGTCACAACCGGTATTGACAGCTCAGTGTCATTCTTTAAATTGGACCCTTCCGTTGAATGATGCCGTGTTAAAGGCGCGATGCTAGCATTACAGTAACAAGAGACTGTTGTTCAAATTGGAAAATGACCTATCAATTAAATAATATATTTGAATCAATTTATTGTTTTTGTTAAATAACATTTATACAGTAATATTCTCAGTGTTGCTAAACTTTTTTGGTTATATATATATAATGGCAATGAGGCTCTTCCTCCTTACGATGACGTGGCCTTACTGTTCCGTTAGCCTTTTCCTTAGAGGTGAACCTGATTAGTTGACTTACAATCAGGCATACACGTGAGTTTCCAACATGCTGATCTGTGATATTTGACCCATATAACAGCATCGACAACATGACTTTGAGAGAATTAGACACTGCCAATCATTAGTAAAGCTACCTGCCAATTGTGGAAATTCTGTCTCAGACATTTCCTTCCGTGTGAGTTTAGCTACATGTGCCATTGACAGAGCATCTTTCTCTAAATTACACATCTCAAGTGTGTCTTTCAGCGGTACTTGGAGCCCTTCGTTAAAGAATAGAAGCATGTTTTTGCCATCTGACTTTTCTTGATAGTCGCTCGTGTAATGTAACATAAGTCTTTTCTTTAGACGGGGTTGTTTATTGAATTTTGATGCCCTAATGATGTAAAGAGATTCTCATACATTTTATGCAAGTCTGTCAATCAGAATATATAAACACCGTCTTCCAAACTGGTTTCAATGAAGGATGCAAGTTCAGCAAATACCCTTGATTCTATGATTTGCTGATCATTACACGTCAATGGTGCTAACTGGACTCTTACTTCTGTAACGATTTCTAAACATAATCATACAATGTGTGTAGTGCTTTGCATCAATGACAGCCAAGTCACCACCTGCAATTGTGGCTAGCAGGTCTGTATCTTGCAGTTTATTTGCCTGTTCTCTAAGCGATGTGTCTAGTTCTAATGTAGTACACAGATGAAGTACCCCTTCTGTTTGCTTACAGAAGATACACAAGTGCGTTTAAACTCATCAGACGGGGTAGAGCGGTTTGGATTTTGTTTGTGCAATATCATCCCCACACTCTTCAATGTTTCTCTGTTTGTCATGTTTTTTTCTGAGCTCTTTGCAGTTTTGATTTAACAAATTTAAGCTGACAATTAAGGTGTCACTTTGCCTGGTTGGCATGGAGGTCATTTGCATTAACGCTGTTAGGAAAACATACATCAAAGGCATTAAAAGTAGCTCTCTGAAACATTCTACATTTTTTAAGTCCTCATATGATTGTAGGCCGTTGCCGTCTTGCCTGGATGTGGGACATTTTAATATGTCGTCATCCGTACCGCATATCATACAATTTTCATACATGTGTCCATTGTGTCAAGTAGGTCTAATATATAAGGTCCAAATAGTCTGTTGTATTGCTAGTGCAGTATTTAGTCAGCAGCAAGTAACAGTCGAAAGTCCCGTCTATTTATACAACTGTATAAGACATGATAGCAGACGACGAGGCGAGAATTGCTATCTAAGCGAGAATACCGTTTCAATTTACTTTGAATAAGAGTTTTTAAAATTACACCGGCCCATGCATTATTAAAAAAATCAAACGAATACTGTTAATTGTCAGAATTGAGCTTTCAACTAAATCGCATTAATTTCGTGTTTGCATTTGCTTCTAAGACAAGCCTGATAGTGCTATATCACTCGTTGCATTTCTGAAATACGACTGCATTAATGTTTTGCTATTTTATTTTAATTGTTAAGATTTCACTCTATTAGCGCTTGGCTGCCGTTTCGAATTTAATTGCGACATATTGTGGTTATTTTCAGACATTTCTTTTTCCCAAACTGGAGATGGTTATAAATACATACCAATAGACACATTTTCTAAATCAAATACCTATTAGCCAAACCGTGCAATCTTCACTGTGATCCCATTCCGCCCCCACCCCCATCACATTTTAGCAACTAGAGAGAGACATTTTAAGGCCTACTATGAAATAAACACATATAATTTTATTTGGCAAAACCTTGGCCTTGACCTTTAAAATTTGGCAGCTCACTTGAAACTGTTGTGTATCGTCATACGGTACGTATATGCCAAATTGTGTGCTTTGTTACAGTGTGTCAATATCATACACTGGATAAAAATATGAAACCCCCAAGATAATTTGAAATTTGACCTTGAGCTTAGCGTGACCTTGCCCATTAAAATTTGGCAGCCCGCTTTAAAAAGATTTGTATTGCACCAAGGTACATCCCTGCCAAATTTGGTGCTTTGTTACAGCATGTCATGATCATTCCCTAGAAAAATATGAACCCCCCACATAATTTGACATTTGACCTTGACCGTGGTGTGACCTTGAGTTTTAAAATTTTGCATCACGGTACATCTGTGCCAAATTTGGTGCTTTGTTCCAGCATGCCACAATATCACTTAATTTTGGACTTAAGTCACTCCACTACACACTGTTCCGGTATGAATGATAATATACTTTGAGTATCCAGTCCCATGTTCATGGTGGCTAGCATTAGATGTGCATAAGGTTCTGCTTTGAACAAGGCCATCGGCCATGAATGCAACCCATATTCTATATACGATCCTCCCTCAATGAGTGGTATCGTCGCGAAATAATGGCCTTTCCAAGTTTATCCATCCATCATATGACGTCATAATCAACTAATTGGTGTGTAAGATGACGTTATAAGCATGACGTCATGAATGAGTCGATATAGTATGTCTTTACCGCTTAATAGTCTGACACGTTGTACGAAATGCATGTCTTTACCATTTAATAAACATTATGTTGAATATTTTGAAACTAATTTGACTGGACCGCCCAGTCAAATTAGCTTCAAAATAGTTAACAGCTTACTTCTATAGTTTTCTGGAAATTAATAGTCAGAGAATTCAAAACTGGTAAGGTCCCTTAATATTCTGGGTGCCCACGTGGAGCAAGGGGCATAGAAAATGGATCCGTTTACTTTTTCAGCTAACAAGTTTTGACCCACCTGGCATTATTCCCTAGACATTAGTAGTCAATGCCAGGGTGGCAGTAGAGCTAGGCAGGTGGACCATATTCACTGAGCAGATTTTTAGCTCGCCTGGGTGAACTTATACAATCTCAATTTGTTTGTCGTCTGCCTGTCAATAAGTGTTGCACGTTTCGCCATTTGTGGATGGATTAAAACCAAATTCGGCAGATACGTTTCTTTTGGCAATATCTATTTGGGCTATGAAGATGAAGTGGTCACACCCATAAATAACAGAGTTATGGCTCTTGCTATGTTTTCAAAGTATTGAAGCCAATGGGAATATACGTTTGTGGCACATTTCGCATTTTTTCAACGGATTAAAACCAAATGTAGCAGATATGTTGTCTTACGAAATATGTATTAGGTCTATGAATATAAAGTAGCCAGGCCTTGAAATAACAGAGTTATGCCCCTTGCTATATTTTCAAAGTATTGACGCATATGGAGAAAATATGTTTATAGCACATTTCGTCAATTATAGAAGAACTCAAACCTGATTGTGCAGATATGTTCATTCAGGCCATAGCTATTTCAAGTATGAAAGTGAAAAGGACAGGCCTTTAAAAAGCGCCATAACTCTGATTCATTAAGCATAGAACCATATGTGGGAAATATATTAAATATCTTTGTTGCACATTTCGTCAATTGTAAATGGATTAAAGCCACATTTTGCAGATATGTTAATGACATAGTATATATTTGAACTATGAAGATGAAGAGGCCACACCTTAAAACAAGGACCATAAATCTGATTTGTTAAGGCGTTTTAAATTATTGGAGCCTATTGTTAAAATACAGTTGTTTAACTAATTGTTAATGTATTAAAAGAAAATTTAGCAGATGTATCTCTTAAGGCAATATCTAGTTGCACCATGAATATGAAGAGATCTCGACTAGAAACAAGGGCCATAACTTTATTTTTTCTGTCTGTGGTCTGTCAACAATTGTGGCATATTTTGTCATTTTTGGCCCCTATGTTCCTATTCGGGCTTTGAGTATGAGGTGACTAGTGCCAGACATATTTATTATAGTAAGTCTCAATTACAAGAAATGCATTTCCTAAAATATATAATGAAAGCCACACAGGTAAGTGTTTAATAAGCATCGTATAATCCTAGTTGTCCTCAATATATTCCTGGAGAGCATTATTACACGCAGTCACAGTCCCAAGCTGCTGTACAGGGAAGCTCAGTGCGTCGACAGCTGCATCTTGCCATGTACCCCTTTTTGCATCGAAAAACAATTAGTTCAACAATGTTCTCTGGAGCTGGACCCTCATTCATGAGTTTAAGAAGAAGGCATCCCATCTCATCATTCATCCATCCATTTCCAACAGGTGATGCAAGTGTAAGATTTTGGTCCCTTGCAAGTTTCCAAATGAAACATTGGTAATTAGCTCTCTTATCGGGCTCTGTCTTATGTGAGTGGAAGTTTACTGCTATCAAAATCCTTTTTCGTGACAAGTTTGTATCTAAGCAGGTTCAAATTAGACGTAGATTCTTCATAAAGTAAGCCAATAAATTTCATTGAGGCACCAATAGTGGCATCATCAATAATTGAACAGTCATTGCCAAGATTACTTAGGCCTTTTAGTTGGTCTTTATGTTTCGATAATGTAAGCAGAGCCTTCTTTCCAATATCACGTAAGCTGGTTGTGGAATCACCCCAGGTCATTACGTACATCGCAGGTAATAACTCACATACGTCAGATCGTATGCCTTTAACAGATTCATATTCAGGTATAAACCTTACATTTCCCCCCTGTACCTGTGTGGAACCAGAACTCTTAAAATCTGTAACCCTTTAAAGTGATGCCAGCATAACACCGCTACATCCGTGTCTGGGGAAAACATGATGATTCTCTTGAACTCCTCAGACATAAGAACATTACGTGTTAACTATTCACAATGAACACAGATTCTGCTGTCAGCTTTTTCTTTGTTCCGATTGGAGAGACAGCAGATTTGTCTCATTGGCCGAGTTTGTGATCTATACTGCTGATCCATCTTGTGATGCTAGAATTAGCTTTTGGCCTTCTTTGAGCTGTCTGGGAAATTTCTCGCACCAGTCAGAAAAAAGAAATGTTAACAAATTTGATTTGTTCTTCACACTCCATAGGTACCTTTTCAGACTGACTGGTAACTTAGTCTCTGCTTTGAATTTGTATCTCTATGCCCTCATTTCAGTTCTTCTTGCTCTTTCACCTGATTTGATGGAATCAACCATGTCATATCTATATGGAACAACATGGACATAATTAGTGAAAAGGAATTTAGCCAGAATTGTTGCTCTAAGTCTGTCCGACATTTCACCAAATGCTGTCATCTTTCCTTTTGTTACCATCTGAATTACTGCCAAGAGGTCAACTATGTAAGCTGTTTGGTTATAATTATCCATTGAAAGTAGTTTTTGCTTTCTCTTAGTACCACGCTTTTATTTGTTTTCCGAAGAGAGTCATCCATATTCGCTAGTGAAAGAGGAGCTGGTGCAAGCTCACAGGACTGCATTAACTTTAGATCAATTTCACGGGTCTTTGATACTGCATATATACTTGCATATCAATGTTCCGTGTTTTACTGTCTGGTTTCCTTTTGTCAGTTTTACCGGCTTGTTCAGACTTTCAAAGGTTTGCAACTTCATTTTCATCACAGGGCTCCAGAAATCATCATCCTCATCTATAAGTTTCTTTTCCGCAAACTCTTTCATGCACTTTTGCCCTTACGCTTTAGCAGTAGCTATGTTCATTAGAACTATTTTCTCTCCATCGTAGGAGCTAAAATCAAAAGGATTGACCATTTTCGTTTTGATAGGCTTAATGATACTCTGTACATCAGCTTCATCTCTTTCCATTTTATGTGACCCAAGGTCTTTATGAAAGTTTGAAGTCATGGTAATTCCACTCATGACATTGACGGATGTAGTCGCTGCAGACTGCATATGAGCTGTGATTGCCCATCTGTCTCTGGACTCACTACTGAGAGACACACCAATGATCCTTCCTTTCGTTTTAGAATGTTTGTTCGCTGTTTGCTTCAATGCCATATCTGGTGAAACAGAGTAAAAGGAGGATTTGGGGGATGGCCTTGATACTGCATGTGCTCTATTCTCAGTAAACTCTCTATGAACAATTGGAGCGACGTATCGAAGCATCTTCATGTCAGTGACGTACGCAGTGCCCCCACTTAACATAATTTAAGTGATCAAATGCTCTGTAATAAGGCGACATTGAAATAAACGTTTCGAGGTGCAAGGGCCAATTTGCATATCTATCACCTGAAATGAAGCCTACGACTGCTGTGGAAGTCAACTTCATACTCAAAAGCCCGAATAGGAACATAGGGGCCAAAAATGACAAAATGTGCCACAATTGTTGACAGACCACAGACAGAAAAAAATAAAGTTATGGCCCTTGTCTCTAGTCGTGATCTCTTCATACTCATGGTCCAACTAGATATTGCCTTAAGAGATACATCTGCTGTGCATGAACACCATGTCCAAGTATTCATCCCAGAAACTGAAATAATGCTGAAAATGTCGTGCCATCTGCTTTATGTTGGATGTATTGTGGGCCGAGCTCTGAAAGTAGTGCACCAAGTTCCATAGCTTGTTGTCGTATTTCCATTCTCTGTTCAAATACACAATTGGGCCCTTGCTGGAATTCCTTCAGCCAAATAGCTTTCTTTTCATCAGTACACTTTATCAACGTTTTATCCAATAGCTCATGTTGCTGCAGTCAATCCAAGAAAGATGCCTACTTTAATCTTTCAACTGCTTCGAGAACCAATTTATGAGCTATTATAGATCGATTATAGTGTGTTCCACTAATTATCTCTACAGCAACTGTGTCATTCTCAATCCATATATCCTCTAATCCTGATTTTGCCATATGCTTACCAATCAAACCAATAATGGTTTTGGCTCGATGGAAGACTACATTATCCAATTCTGGCGACACAGCCCACTATATGTGCGAGAGGTTTCTTTTCCTCGTCTTTGAAGTCCATGTCATCGACAGATTCCGTCTCTAGTGGCATACAAATATGGACACCGCATGGCATTTTCCTGCAGATATTTCAATGCAAGGTAACAGGAGAAACAAGGTGCATTAACTCCACAAAGCAAACATTGGTGACCGTATAAGCCCTAATTTGCAGAGTTATGATGGCATCAATATTTGAATTTGACCCTACCCCTAACACATTCACGGCTCATTACCCGTATCAATAGCCCTACAGGTCAAACTGGTGACTGTATAAGCGGCCATGCTGAGCGCTTGGGTGTTATGCTATCATCGGGGATTGTTCTCCAGGTAGGACAAAAAATACCACATGTGAAGAGTTATCAAATGTTAATCCTTTTAGAGTAGACTCACTATCTACCGGCTATTTACTCTGCCATTCTCTCTTCAGTTAAGCTTGTGGGCAATTCCAAGCAAATAGGGACATGGCCAGTAAATTCCTTTCTTCTTATTTAATACGAAATAATGATTTGTATCAATAGTAAACATACTAAAGATACTGAAACCACGTATTTGAAACCATAGCTTCTACACATAATTTTTCGAGCATACTTGGAATTGTCCTATATTATTTAGCATAAATAGTGCAATTTTACAATGGCAGGTTTATTGCAATGTATTTTTGTACTTTGCCGAGTATTTGTGGAATTGTGGTCGATATAAATTGTACTAAGATCATGCTTGCTTCGGGATAAATACTAATCTTTAAACTAAATTTTCTCTAGTATACATAGGCATCGCATCAGCTCCTGTGATCAATGTAACCTGAGTCACGAAAATACATGTTTTTAATGCTGTAATCTATTCGTAATTAGCTATGAACATGTATTTAGTATTCTCCTCCTTTATACCATTCTCTATCTATACATACAGTTAATTTTCCTCTTAAGAATAGGTAAACAATTATAAAGCACTTTCCATATTGTAACCTGAGTCACGTGTAACCTGAGTCACGTTTTAAATATGTACTAAATATGTCATACTGTCACCCCCACTCCCCTTCGTCATTTGTATCGTCATTCCACTGCATATGCACGCTGTGCTCATAATTAGCAGTTTATGTTTATGCATTTATGCAGTATAATAGAGCATAGAGTGACAAATGTAGATTATACTCTGGCCAGCTGGTTAATTGACATGCTTCTTCACGGCCATGGCACAAAATTGCAGGTTATATACCACCGGTGATAACAATAAGCGGTTGCCTCATGACTCGGTCTGCTCTGGGCGCCACACTACCACGGGTCTCTCTACCCCTTCTGATGATTTCTGATTTCGCTGATCCGTTTATACTAAATAGTGACGTCACAACTGTGCGTCTCACCCAATCAACATTTTTATTTTGGCAATTTTGAATTTCAGTTTTGATTTGATATTGCCGGGAGTACTACATAGACAAGTTAGATAATAGATATAAGTGATAAAATAATAATTGTTCTAGCCAGACGTACTATTCTGTCGTTTCATAGTGCAGTTGTACTTTTCTTTGTATCTTAGAAAACATAATGCTCATTTATATGTATTAAGTCTAGTCGTTAACCACGATATAATTAAAAAATAATGGCACTGAGCTGTTGGGTTTCACTCTAGCATTGGGGTATAAAACATTTGGGATACTTGCCTTAAAATGCCTTTGTGGGTAGATCAGTCATATGGTACCATTACTTACTACAGGTCAAATGTAAAATATTGCTTGCACACATAGAGAGTGAATTGTAGAAATATTGCAGATTTTTTCACAGCAAATGCAATGCGTAATAACCTGCGACTCTGACACATTTGTCAGGTTTGTCAACAGTTTAACAGACAGACAGACCGACAGACCAACAGACAGACAGCTATAGGCAGCTAAATACCAATTATTACAGGAAATATTCACTGAAGTCATGTGAAGTCAAACGCTTTAAATTGTGAATGTGTATTGTCTCAACCAAGGATGTTAATAAATATTTGATGGTTATGGACAAACTGTAACCTGAGTCACGGTAACCCGAGTCACACAGTTTACTTGTGCAATCTCTCAGTTGTCCTCGAATGAGCACAAGCAAATGTGTCAATTACTTTGGTTGACGTATACCTTGTAATACCATAGTAAAATATATTCAGTCCAATGTATAATTTGAAGAGAAATATCAGACAAATGATAGCGCCCAAAATGCCTTGTCCTTTTTTTGTAACCTGAGTCACACTGCTTTTTCTCATCATCGAGGCTCTTATTCTCATCTTAGTGATACGTTGTTTATATGGTTGCATAGACTACCCCTCCAAGATAATCGGTACAGGGTATAGAATATAGGAATAAATCTGTATCGAAGTGAAAGCATGATGAATAGGTATATATTTCTATGAATGTAACCTGAGTCACGCTGGAATTTCCCTTGTGCTTATTGAATGTGTTATAAGTCTAAAGTTTTCTTAACTTGGGACATCTCCAAGCAACCGACTTCTGAATATTGAGCTGTTAAGCCTTGTACAGTATAGAAGTAATCCACTCTCCTAGCACCTCGAATTTTCGAATTTTCCAATTTAGTGTCGATCACTCTTCTTATGTAGATCCCACCTCTCTGCTATAAGTGAACCACCTGCGAATACTTAAAACATTCTACTGTTATACTGTGCTTATGTTTCTGCCATTTTTTCCTGTCATTTCCTCTTCTTCGGATATTTTTCCGTTAGTAGGAGCATCGTGATCAAGTTATCGTGATCAAGTTATTGAATTATATTATATATGAATCTATGATGAAGTAAATTTAGCATGTATATACATATTTACATATACCAAGACATACATTTCATCAAAGAAATGTAGGCAACTTAGAGTGTACATGTATGTGCCTGCTTTAAATTTTCTTTAATTGTGAAATCTTAAGCAATCATGTAAATATTATATATGTAGCTTACAGGTCTTTAGCTGGTGTGAGAGTTATAAAAACAAATAGCATCACTGCTGCTGTTTCAGTTGTGCACTTTACATATTATAATGTAAGGTACGTTTGTGTATTGTACGTGATTAAGCGGCGATGGACCTCTTCCCATGAACTAATACAGCATGTCTACGACCACACAGAAAACACAATCAAACATTAGATGGTATATCAATCAAATCCAAAAGAATTTGAACCATGGCAGTGTTTAATGTGCGTTTAAATACCCTGATACTCTCCTTTCACTTTAAGGTAATGTAATGGGAGTTGTATACAGTAACATATGGTCTAGTGGATATCTCCATACAATGGACACTTGTCGACTGACGACCTAGAAACTCGGAGTGATGAGCCACCGAATCAGACTATAGAATACAGAAGGGAGTTAATAAGCTACTACAATGGACAGAATATTGGGGTTGGCTAGAAGTCAATGAAGTCAAAGGCCGTATCCAGAATCTTCTCACTCATGCTTGGAGAGAGTACTTTGCAGCAGATCAGCATACCCACCTTTTTGGCATCAATCTAGATTACCGCCTGACATGGAACCCCATATTGAGGAGATGGAGGTGAGGGCCATCAGAACGCTCGGTATCATGAGGAATCTCTGGGGATCAAACTCGAAGATGCTGAGAATAGTCTATGCAGGTGAAGTACAATCTGTGTTGGAGTATGCCTCAAGCACTTGGAACACTACATCCAAGATGAAGTAGACAAGGTGCAAGCCCATGGATTCAGAAGCATCCTTGATGCAATGAAAATTACTCTCATCCATTAAATGGAAAAGACGGCGACTATCCAACCGATGGAAACCAGAAGAGAGAAAAAAATTCTGATTCATGGTGAAAATTGCAAGTGATTCATGGATGACCCTTTCCACACAAACAGCCGACTGAAACAACAGAGCCAGAACCACCAGCTGAAGAAATGCGAGGAAAATGTAGGTGTTGTCCAGCTAATCCAGATCGCTGTGAGATTCTGACACACCAAGGGTGGTCTCCAGAGCCACTCAGTGACAAAGTAGATACCAGCACTCCTGCACCAGCTGGGGACTAAGAGCAGAGTGATGCCACGCACAAAGCCCTGGCACTGAAAAGTGGGTAGATGCGTACAGTAATGGCTCTGCTGAAGAAGCCATAAGAAATGGAAACAGTGGGTCTTCAGCCAACAGACAGGAATACTGTCTGAAACCATCTCTGTACCCAGTAGTTCCCTCTGTTCCAACCTCAAAGTGGATGCGATTTCCATCCAAGCAGCAGCTGACTGCCTAACCTCCATAGAGGAACCACCAGTCAGAATGCCCTCGTCACCGACTCGTTGTCTGCTCTGCAAGCCATTGCTGCAAGCTTTACAGAAAAGCTGATAAACACCATAAAGGGAACCTTATATGAACACTCCAAGAAATCTGCCACAATGCTTCAGCTGATATCAGCACATTGTGGTATCTCTAGCAATGGGAGTACATACAGGCTGGAAAAAGAAGGGGATTGTATACCAATCATTTGTCAAATCTTCACAAAAAGCAGCTGGACACGAGCCTCCAAGGAGAGAATTAGAAATTACCAAGTTCTCTCAAAATCCCTGCATCGTCTCAGCAATACAGGATAGAGAGCCAACGTCCACTGCCATACAGTGTACAGTGGGGCATAAGCATACGTGTTCAACATAGCATCTAAATTCTGGGGGTCCCAGGGATCCTCTACTCTGAAATCTGGAGGTCCTAAGCTGGATTTTGGGGGTCCCGTAATAGAATATGGCGGTTCTGGGTCCTGGGTCAAGGGTGGCAAATTCCGCAGGGTGTAAGATCAGACAGAAAAACAAGTCAATGATTTTCAAATGGTATAATATATAAATGGTTTATTGACAAATAACACGTATTAGAACGTAATTATTATTGTATCATGAACATTATAGCACTGTGACTGTTGTACTTTTATTATAGGCTGTATAGCTATGTATCTTTGTAATGATAGTATTACACTCTGGGTCTTCATTTCAAAACGACAATACAGGTAAGCTGTTGAATACTTTGAAACAAATTTGACATGAATCGGTTGCTGCCATAGGCAGCAATAGCTACTAGTCAAATTTGTTTCAAAATATTCAACAGAATAATTCTTACATCTTATAGAATTTGTTGCTTCTGATCTGTAATGTTTACATGGTTAATATAGCACTGTAAACCTTTGCATTGTACATGTACATAATACATACTGTGTTCAGTCTCATTATTTCTCCCATTATTTCCCCCCTTTTCTTCATCCTATTATTTACACAGATCAGGGAATACATCAGAGTATTCTGGCAACATGACTTCAACAAGCTTCAGAAAGGGTAAGTGTGCATGCGATTTCAGTAAATGCTTCATGAGTCGGTAATTAGTCTTACATTCGTCAGCATTAACACTTGTCTGATAATGACTGATGGAGATTGCTATTTCCTCTTTCCCATGTTTAGAAATATCAGACTTCTCAACAGGAAGTCTTGGCATTTGAATACACCATCCAGGCAATGCAAAATGTCATCTGTTTGTTCAGGAAATCTTAGCCTCAGATTATTTACACGGGAATTTATATAATCCCTATTCACAGTTTAAAACTTTGTGTCTTTAGCAGATTCAGAGCGAAAAGTCAGTGAATTTTCAATCACTTTTACTTCTGAATCTGTACACTTATACTGATATGCCTGATCACCACCTTTGCTTGTTGAAACACTCTCCAAGAATTCAGATAATCTTGGACAGTTATCATTGTGCTCCATAGACTCTAGTGGCTCTATTGCTGAACTTACAGTTTTGTGTACTAGTGAGAAATTGACATCATCCTTTTGAAACATTCTACCTACTGCACAAATAACATTCATGACATCAATTATTAAACGGGTCACTGCCATAAATGTGAAAGATTCCACAGCCTTAAGAATGCCCTTAGCCGTGGCACATTTATTCTTTTCCAACTCATGGGTAAGAGAGTACACTATAGATGGCCAACACTCTTTAATCATTTGCACGGCCGATTGAATAGATAGCCATCTTACATATGTAGGTTCATAAACTTGCTGAATGTGGCCATGGAGAAGTTGTTGTAATTCCCTAAGTGTATGGTACCTAACCGCCGATTCACTATAACATGCATAAATACCACTGATACTGCCTTGATATTAACCATGTAAGGAACATTCTTAGGGGCATGTGATGATGTAAACTTGAGTTTGTGAGCTTCACAATGGATTTGAACAAGATCGCTACACAGTTTTTCATTTTAGTACCTACTCCATTTTTGTGACCCATCATTACGCTAGCCCCATCTGTTCCCAATGGTTTATGTCAATTTCACATTCTGAAAGTTTGCATTTAATAGGTTCGCATATGGTGTCCGCTGTCCCATCTTCCAAGGTCAAATTACATACATAAACAGTTTCGGCTTTACCATTTCTTAACAACCGAGCATACATAATCAGTTTCTTGTTGGTTGAAATGTCGTTTGTTTCATCGGCCACAATGCCAATAAATGCGCTGTTGCTTAGCTTTTCACTAATGGTCTTGGTTACTACGGTTGCTATGGCATCCTCAATTTCTGTAACTTCACGATACCCTCGGTAAGGGTTTTCTAGGTATGGGCAGCCATTCGCAATCTGAGGAAATTACAAGAAAAATAAAATAAATTAAATGACAAATTATTTTAAAATAATATAAATTAACCCTTTCATGGCGAAACCGGCCTCTGCAGTGATTTTTTAGGAATGTTTATTTGCAGGCCAAGAGAAGAGTATTTTTTTTAATTTTACCACTGAAATGACTGGCTCGGTAACCGTGCCAGTCATTCCAGTGGTCAATTAAAAAAAATACTCTTCTCTTGGCCTGCAAATGAACATTCAATAAGGAAATATTTAGATTTTCTTGACCAAATTAAAGGTTTAAATGACAAATTATTTACAATAGGCCTTCTAGTACGACTGGGTATTGGCTGAAATTTTGTAAATTGCAATTAATTGTTATTTTCCCTGGCCAACACGATTTGTTAAATTTTCTCTTAGTAAATATCTATTTGCAGATCAAGACTATGTTTGCAAATTAACAACTGAAATTATTGGCTCGGATATCACACCAGTCGTTCCAGTGGTACATTTTCAAGAATTCGAGGAAGGGGGCCATGTCCCGATAGTGGGGGTATGTTCCAGTCGGTCATTAAATGGTAAATCTTCAAAAGGTCATCCTATTTTGACCTATGAAAGGAGATTATTTAAGGGGAAAATTGGCGGCCATTTTTTACAGATTATAAATAATCAGAAATATTCCGTTCGCATTCCACTCTGATGACGTCATTAATAAAAGACTAAAAATTTGACCAGAATAGGCTAATGGACTCGCTTGGACGAAAATCTAATGCGAATAGTCAAATAAATTACATCAATACACACCTGTAAATTGATTAGATCCTCGTATAGATTGGCTGGGATCAGCTTCTGGCACATCATGTATGCGGTCCTCAGCTGGGATTCGTGGCTTTTGTTATCGTTTGATACTTGCCGATCATATTCTTCGTGGGATGCAATCACCGATTTGTGTAGGCCTTTACGTAACAGCACTGCGGTTTCCGCCCGACCCCCCCCCCCCCCCTTATGATCTTGAGAGGCAATGTGTCTATCTAATCCAGATTTCTGGAAGTTAACACTACCGCTCACAAAATTATTGACCTTCTTGGCTTCAATACATAAAGAACACGTCATTTTGCCATCTACGCAACGTAGCCATTTGCTATACATTGGATCTTTTAACCACGCATCATTAAACTTCTTAACCTTACTTTGTTTATCACTAACACTTTTATTCCAAAGATGACTTCCTAATTTGACACGTTTTGACTGAACTTTGGCATTATCTTTGTTGTCATGTGTAGATTCACGTGGGCGTTTAACGCCAAATTGAAATTAAATTTTCTGCATTGTAGCAGTTTGAAATTTTTTTCAATTTCGTATGTATTTATACATAAAAATAATGTAGAGTAAGGGCTTCCATGATTTACTCATATTGAGTGTATCAAAATAATGTAGTTTACCTTAATTGAGTAAATTCTAAAGTCTCTTTGTCGCTTTTGTCTGCCTATAGAGCTTCGCAACAGCGGTGGCAACAGCGTGTGTATTTTATGTGTTTTATGGTATATATTGTATGTGCTGTATGCAGACACCATACTGTATGTTTTTTACGCAATAAATTGAATTGAATTGAATTGGTTTTGATCTGATGCTGAGTGATCGCCTGTACAGGGCGAGTGAGTTTGGGGATTAAAATTCAACATAGAAGTCGCTTAAACCGCGTTAATAGGCGCGAGCAGATCGCCTGTTTGAACGACGAAGGCTCATGGCTCTATTATTCTAGTCTAATCCTATTATCGCAGTTTAAACTAGCTCTTTTAGTTCATTGATCAACGTACATTTGATAGCATTTCCAAATTTGTGTACCTACAAAGCGGTCCATTATGCGCATTAAATTGATTGTGTCCAACATACATAAAATGATCCCACGTACGACCAAAATCGCTTGATGTCCGCTCCTTATTTTGGCGAGACGCTGGCTCATTTGTGATTCTCGCGAGATTTCATACGCTAACGGGAGTTTGTTATGAAACGGGTACCCATTATTTAGATCAGACCTAAAGAACAATATTTAGTTCCTATCGCGCAAAGATAATATATAGCAACTTCGGAGTCCAGAATATTTATATCCGAGTACTCGCTCTCAATAAACTGAGATCTGAGGCGAATCACGTGATTTTGTTTATCGCGACGCCATTTTCTATTAAATTCTGGATTCATTTTGATGTAATAAATGATCTTTATTAACGGATACGCAATATTTAGGCACTCCAATTGAATAATTTCACTTCTGCAATGATGTTTTGAGGTATACATTAAACATAGGCGTAAGCAGCGTGAATTTGTAGCGTGACATGGGTGTTATATTTTCGTGTTATAGCGTATCAGTTTTAACCATTTTAGAGATTTGATTTCAACTTTTTCCTGGAATATCCTTAATATAAGCCTACGAAATGTTTGCTTTTAAAATCATTTATTAATATTATAATATAAGCGTGTTACCAATTTTCTTGCAAATTTACTCGTGCGTCCTCGTGTGCGTCCCAAGTGGCTAAAAGGGTTAATTCTTATGCGTCCACTAGTCGATTTTATGCGTATATACGAAAAAAGGACTCAAATGAGGTAATCTACGCTTAGTATCATAACATCGGCTTTGTGAAACTGTGTCACGCAGACTAGACTCTGAAGGACATGATTCAAGCGTAAACTTTCCTCACCCCCACTACATGATCAGATGTGGCCACATGGCACTGCCCTGCAGGAAAACCTCTGAGGGTACTACTCAGGACCTGCGCTGTGAGTTCCAGTTTACAACAGCAGCGGGCGTCAGACCATGACACAACCATTCAAAGCAGAAGGGCACTTGTGTTTGTCCGGAAATCAGGAGATCAAACGAGATGACCATCCATATGAAGGCCATTTGTGTATGAAAACCAGTTTTGTATTGTCCCTTGCTTACAGGCAGTGCCTCGTTTGGATTGGAGCTGACACCGTTGTTAGCTATCCAAGGCATTTTTGATAGATATTTTAGTGTCAGTGTCGCTGGTGAGCTTAGTTACATCATAAGTGATTCTACCATCGTACCTGGAATGGCATGTGTACATTAGGTAGAGATTGTTAATCTGAAGGCAAGGTCGGAATTGAGCTCTGAACGGGCATTTTGAAGGAGGGAATGTCTGCTCACCACCACTCACTGTACACAACTTTTAAGGACATTTTATCATGACTGACCAGGGTAGAGCAGACAATTTTAGAAAGGTTCAAGGAACAGTACATTGCCCACAATGATGATCCATTGCATCCATTTTAGGCCAGCTCAGGCCAATACTAACACCAATTGAAATGGGAAGGCCTGAAAAATTTACGTACATCCAAACACGATGGCATAAGTAATGAACTATTAAAATATTAGTGACATTATTTCAAAACCGGCCACTCACCTAATCAATTCAGTCTTTACGCACCAACTTTCCATTGAGGCCATGGCACTATTATCACGTTGACCGAGCCTAAGAAACCACCCAGCCCAGCCAATCTGCGCCCCATTGCGCTCCTCAGTAGCACTGGTTTGGTAAAAGGGCATCACTCATGACAGAAGATTTATGAAATGCCATGTTTTAATGATCAGGATTAGCAATATATCATCATTCAGTGTACAGAAGTGGCAACAAATCATGTTACAGGGCAGAAATATAATTTTTCAGCACAATGAATTAGTAAAGTATTTTCTTTCAGGGCGTAGAATTTGTGAGATGACATATTTCCATAATCAGGATTGGAAACGAATCATCCTTCAGTGTTCAAAGATGGTAACAAATCATGTTTCATGGCAGAAATGACAATTTTCAGCACTCAGCATTTGTAAATTATTGTCTTTAATGTCTTAGAATTGACAACACGTCAACTTTCTTCACTCACAATTGGCAAGTGTTATCCTTCAGGTGTTAGGTTAGGGGCAGGTTGTTGTTGGTGGTGATGGTGGAGAAAGGTAAGTTGGCAGAATTCAACCACTCATGATTGCTGAGGCGATGCCTACTTGAGTTTCTGCAGGGTGACAATGGAGTGTGGTGGAGATATAGCGTGTCAGGTGGAGGGGGGGGGGGGGGGTGTGTGTGTGGGGTTTGGGGGATGGGGGGTGTTGGGAGAAATAACAAAGGAAGTTGGATGGTGTACCATCAACTGCATTCTAGATGAAATTGTATTTGGTGGTCATCTAAAGTTTGATTGTGTTGTTCTATGTGGTTGTTGATGTGCTGCATTAATTCATAGAAAGGATCCCATCTCCGCTTAATTAATTATAATCCATGAACATACATTACACTATTTTATGCAGAATTAAGTACTGATACAGTGTCGGTGATGTTGTTTATTTTTGTAGCTCTCAGACCAGCTAAAGACATGAGCTACAGATATAAAAAATTTTATAATTCCTTAAAATATGATTATTGAAAAATACATTTATAGCATGCACGCATACACTGTATGTTGCTGACCTTTATTTGAAAGAAGTGTATGTGTCGGTATATATAAATTACATTGCGGTCAGGCCAAAAGAGGGTTGGTGTGCATTTATGATTAATATAACAAACTTGTGCAAGGATTATCACTTCACTCTAAGCAAAGCTTATTCCATCATAGACTGTTTCATTATACCCTGCGAAAACTTAATTTAATAACTTGAAAACGGTGATCCTACTAAAGGCGGTATATCCGACAAAGAATAATCGACGCTAAATTCGAAATCCTGTGACCGGCCAAATATTGTAATAACTACTGTTCAAATGAACGGTTATAAAGGATACAGTGACACCCAACATAAAGCAATAAGCGTACCAGTTAAAAAAAATAGGGCATAGGGAGGAATACAGGGGAAAATATGCGATTTAAATTCTGAAGTAGCTATAGTAGGGGCAAAGGACGCGCTCATTAAATAAGTAATAAGAGAGGCGCAAAAGAGTGCGGCTTATAACAAATACAATTATATATTTCCCACCGTCAGAATTGGTTAGATTTTTTGGGTAATATGCCATTGCTTCTTCCAATTAAATCCACTCAAATAAATCCTGTTGCAATTGTGCCCGGGGGCACCTAAAATTTTCTTAGACTGACTGGACTAACAATGCGCACGCGATGTCTACATAATATTCAACTAAAATATGTCAATGGCAACTAACAGTGTATGTGTCTTCGTCTAAACATTAATCTTCTATGCCCTATATTACCGCGCGGCACACAGACCCACTATTTCAAAAGGCACACGCCCCTTCAACATATAGATAAATCAAACAGGCCATCTCACTTGCGTCAAATGTAAAAGCTACGAATATATGTAATTTTCTTAGCATGATATAGACCGTGGTAATTTGTTCGTGAAACCGTACTTTGTTAGTGAAACAAGTAACAACAATTTTGAAGCTGGTTGCATGCAAGCTAAAATCAATAGGATAAGGTCAGTTGGATGGATATGTTATTTATCAATATGTTATCAGCCATCCGAGTAGTGCAAGTATTAGTAGAAGCCTCTGCCGCCACCGCCGCTGCCACCGCCACCGCCGCCGCCACTACCGCCGTATGCGGAGGCGGCGGCAGCGTGGTTGGCGTCAGCGTCGTCGTCGTCGTCTACTACTACTACTACTACTACTACTACTACTACTACTACTACTACTACTACTACTACTACTACTCATCCTCCTCCTCCCCCTCCTCTTCCTACGAGCACTACTACTACTACTACTACTACTACTACTGCTGCTACTGCTGCTGCTGCTGCTGCTGCTGCTGCTGCTGCTGCTGCTGCTTCTGCTTCTTCTTCTGCTGCTGCTGCTACTACTACTACTACTACTACTACTACTACTACTACTACTACTACTACTACTACTACTACTACTCATCCTCCTCCTCCCCCTCCTCTTCCTACGAGCACTACTACTACTACTACTACTGCTGCTACTGCTGCTGCTGCTGCTGCTGTTGCTGCTGCTGCTGCTGCTGCTGCTGCCGCTTCTTCTTCTGCTGCTGCTACTACTACTACTACTACTACTACTACTACTACTACTACTACTACTACTACTACTACTACCACTACCGTTGCTGCTGCTGCTGCTGCTGCTGCTGCTGCTGCTACTACTGCTACTACTATTGTCTTTTTCAAAATACCCAACAGAATACGCTTTATATTGTCGAGAATTGATTACTCCTGGACTGCAATTGGGATAACTGAAGCACAAATGCATATAGTAAGACATTGGAGGAAATACGTTAGAGTTTGTTAACTGTTGAGGATGTCCATAGAGCCGAAATGTACAGTGATTTAACAGTATCCATTTGCAAGATATACCTATACAAGACAACTGTCGGCTCAGCCGATGTTTTCGAAGCTAAGTGTTTAATCTGTATTGTAATCTTGTTGTTGCTTATTGTTATTAAATACATGTAATAAATGCTTTTCAGGATTTAACTAAAATTAATTTAATTAAGTTTTAATTACTTTAATTAAATAGTTATTAGCTCCTTGTTTACATATTAAATGTAACTAATTCTACTAACAGTTCCTTATAGTGTTAGTAGCTCTCGATTGATTGATTGATTGATTGATTGATTGATGATTGGTTGGTTGGTAGTTTGGTTGGTTGGTTGCTTGGTTCCTTGATTGATTAATTGATTGATTGATTGAGTGATTGATTGATTGATTGATTGATTCTGAATCCACACAAGTTCACTACCTACCAAACCAAAGACAAGTTTCGATTGCAGTCAAGCCTTACTGTGATTCTGAAAACGGCATCTATCTACTAGAATGCAAATTATGTCGAAAGAATATGTGGGTCAAACAAAGGGCCGTTTCAGCGTGCACGCTACCAGACACATTTCGGACATAAGATTAAATGAAGATACCAGTGTAGCTGCCCACTTTAATCATCCGGGTCATAGGAATTATTTCACATTGAACAAACACCTCTACAAAACACTGGGGAAGAAACAGAATATCACAGACTATTTCGAGAAAGGTTTTGGAATAAATGCCTAAAAACTAAATGGCTTTCTGGATTAAATAAGGATCTAGGGCTACCAGATACGAGGCCGGTAATGTCATTTGTCCTCACGTACAATAGGAGAAATGTAGAAGAAGAGTATGCTAACTTACAAACCAAATTACAAAATCCTTTTGGTTCCTGAGCAGTTATTGCTTATAAGAAAAGTCCTAGTCTCTATAATCTTTTAGTAAGAGCGAAACTTATATGAGAAAAAAATTATAAGATGTAAGTTTCCAATAAACAATGATGCCAACCGGCAACTATCCAAATGTAAAAACAACTCTCAGGTAATAAAATAAATCAGAAATCTCCTGTCTTAAGAAGCCTGAGCCATATAATGTCAGGCAACTCTAGTCTTCTGTGTAAATACCTTGGTCTGCATTTTCGATACATTGGCATAATAGAACCCGCTTTCATAAAGCACCTCTTTGAGAACCAGGTCACCTGTACACTTAAAGTTCTCAGATCACTTTCTCATCTTTCTTTAAAACACACAAACGTATGCGCATGCATAGATGCGCACACGCAGGTGCACACACGCGCGTGCACCCGCGCATGCACGCATGTACGCACACGCGCACGCACATACCAACACACCAACACAAAACACACACACTGACAACCACGATAATAGCACACAACGACGTTATGAGACCCTGTATGTCATGAATTGATGACTCAGGGTCACCCACCCCTCATTAACATCATACTGAATAATATCAACATAATTAGGGACTAAGGGTCAATAAAGTAGGCTCAAGAGATAGTGATACGTCCAAAACATGGCCGACGTGGACCAATCAAAATCTGGCGTGTTTGCCGGCCATTTTGGATTTTTTTATTTGATGGATTTTGAAGGCGAAATTGGTTGTATATAGGTTTTTCAGTATGTTGAGTTCAAATTTGCCACTTTCGAAACTGTCGGATAAGCAGTTTGGCGGCCACCTGGGACCATTTTCCCGCCAAAAACTCTCATACGAAAGTAATAGGAAAATTAATATGTCTTCTTCTAGGCCGATTTCAAGTATATTTTGCAGGATACATTCTTAGGGTATAGGGATCCAAGTTTCTTTAAATGAAGCCGACAGGATTTTAGCCGATTTTTAGAAACGTCTTTACACATTTTCTTCTCTGAAAGCATTTGAACGAGTGATTCAACTATCACCTAGGGCAAGATCATGGTTGTTCAAGGAAACATGATTAGCCAAATGGTTTGGCGGTAATCTTGGATGACCTAGTTTTTGCGAAAAGGACTTCTCCAGAACCGCTCAACGGATCGGGCTGAAATGTGTGAGAAATGATTATGGACTAAGGGCCACTAAAATTAAAGCAAATGCAGTTGATACGTAAAGAGACATGTGTTCCTGTTCCAATTCTTGTCAACTCCTTAGGGGTCTAGTTATGACCGATGACCTTTCTAGCTGAAATGTCTATGTTCCAAGCGAACAAATACAAGTCTATTGGGCCTCTTGCTTGATTTTTGTCAAACTCCTTAGCACACAGAACCAGGACAGAAAATCAGGGGAAATAACTCCTCCTATTATCGATGCAGCTACTCCTACTGCTGCAGCCCAATCTAAGCCCAAAAAACGCTAAAGATCACCGACATATACCTCAGCTATGTATACCCACAAATGTACCAACACTAACACATCTCCTCTTATTACACTGGTAGATATTCCATCCACGTCCAAGAGCAATTTTGGCATCAATGCCAACATAGTTGGATGTCTGGACCCATCGCCGATTCCTCTTCCTTAATCTCCACCTACCCAAAATGAGCAGGCTACCTTGCCTACTGATATCACATTACCAATAGAGTTTCCACCTTCAACACCACAGCCACAAAGGCGTAAAATGAAAGGTGGGCAGAATTTTAAAACAACATCCCCACCCTGCAACATCCCACAACCTAAATTATAATACCCCGACCAGAATGCAGGAAGACACCCACACTAACTAACCAGCCTAGTAAATCTAGTTTCTGGCAGATTAGAATTGAAATGGGTAACAAAACATGATGGAGACTACCCACATTAAAGTTCTCATCTTTTCATAAAAGAGACACATCTTGGCTAAACTTAGGACTATTTGTTACTTTATGGACACTTTAACTTACTAGAGCTGTAGCCGCCATTTTAGATAGATATTTGCTGGCGCCATTGTTTCATACTATATTGTCTTCGCCAGTGCGCAGTTGTTGGTATAAAACCATTCTCGTAATGCTAATGCTAGTAATTCTTATGCTGGCTTCCAAGGTCAGTGCACAGAAGTACATAGCATAGTTCAATAGTTCAATAGTAGTTGTATGTTTGCTATGGTGCAAGTGACAGCAATATATTTATGTTTACTGAAAACCGTTGCTGCCTATAGCAGCAAGAATTTTCCGTCAAACTGTTGTCAATGCTATCAGCTGATCATGTAATTGTCACTAGGTAATGATTTGATTTTAATTTCGCTGAACGTCGTTGACACAACAACTTTCAATCAAATTGTTCTAAAAATAATCAGACTTGCTGAAAATATTTCTAACAAGTGTATTGGCAGTCATTTCGGACTAAGCCAGCAACAGCGTTGCCAAATTTTTCTCAGAATAATCGGTGGGCTTTCTGTTTTGTTAGCTAACCAGTGCGTGTAAAACTAGTTAGATCTATATGATATACAGAATCGAGAACCAGTATTAGATATGCTAGAAAAGTATGTTCGTATCATTGTCAAGTTCAAGTTCAAGTTTATTTACAACCCAGGTCACATCATCATCATCATCATCATCATCATCATCATCATTATCATCACCACCACCGCCACTATCATCATCATCATCATCATCATCATCATCATCATCATCATCATCATCACCAATCATCATCATCATTTATCATCATCATCACCACCATCATTACAGTCATTTGGTCATGCTCATCATCGTCAATAGCCAGTAATTTTCGCATGCCCTTCATACTGTCCGTTTCATTGGCTTTATTGTAATCTTTTAACATATTTAGATCTATACACATATTATTATTATTATTATTATTATTATTTATTTATTTATTTATTTATTTATTTATTTATTTATTTATGTATTTATGGATCGTACCATCACCACCAGCCATACACGTCACCACAACCCATCACGCTCATAGACATGGGCAAGTTCCCGTCTCATCGTCTAAAAACTCGAAAGAGGTGGCGAAAGAGAGACGAAGAGTCAGAGCCGCCTGTCATGCTTTCGCTCCTGTAAACAACACCAAACCCGCCATGACCAACCCCCCCCCCCACACCTCTAAAGGTCCTATCTACTCGTTTCCATTGCAAGAGAACAAGCGAAAATGAAACGAATAGCCAGACCTGCTAATCAGGGATGTAGTACTGGTATGGGTAAAAAGAATTTATGTAAGGTACAGTTATTTATATGGAAATTTATCTGTGATTTTACGGATCAGGTTGCATAACGTACCCAATAGATTTATTTTGTAGTAAATAGTTGGTAAAATTTACGGAAATTTGGCCGCCTGTAGTAGTTTTCTGGTAGAGGATATGTTCTTTCTGCAGCAAAGTATACACATATAAAAATATAGTGATGTTGATCACCTATGTCATTCCTTTCTCATAAGTTGCATTTCTGTTCCTGTTTATCTATTCCATCTCACCTGTCTTTCTCGATTGGCAAATAGTGGTTGCTCGTTCTAAATCTAGTGAATGCTATTGTATATCGATTATTTAATAGGAGGTAATCTTTGGTTTCTAAATTTGTTTTGGAAACACCATAGATTTTGCCTTTCCACGATTCTGTCACTTGTTGATGCCAATTCTGCCTATACTGGTCTTCTGTTATTTGTTTAAATTGTTGGGTGGATGCGGAACGTTATTTGATTGCTGTTCTGTCCATATGTAAGTTAAGCCTGTTTCGTTTAAGATGTTCTCGATGTAAGTTACCTACTTGTATTCTTTGTTGTTGATTGTGGAATCAGGCAATAAAAATGCATACATCTTAGAAGCTAGTTTTGTTTGCTTACCCGTTAGTAGTCTGAACCAGTAATTTAGCATTCGTTGTTTAATCAGTAGGCATAGGGGCATTTCCCCGATTTGCTCCATATAACATATACTTGAGGGTGCTTTTCTTGACTTTTAGGATATATCTTAACAAATCTATTTTAAATTTTTCCAATTCTCCACACTTTCCTCTGCTTGTAACTTGCAGATAATAGGGGTTTATTGTTTGGTGGAATAGACAATCAATTGGAATAGTTTTAAGAGACAATCAATCAGGGTTTTGGCCGTTGAGTAAAAGTCCAAATAATGCTCTCCGTGCTTATTCAACAATATGTTTTAGTGCCTTGATCATTCTCCCGTTGTAACTAAATTTCACTCCTAGGTAAATATATTCTGAGCATATTTCTATTTACATATCGTTCATTTTGAAACATGCCTGGCTTAGGCTGTGTTTTGTAGTGCCAAATACAACTATTCTAGTTTTGTCGATATTCACTTTGATCTACCAAGTATCTGTAGTCTGCAAATGCGTCTAGTGCCAACTAGGTGTTGCTATCACCTATTAATAAAGTATCGTCGGGGTACATTAAAACCAGAAGACTAATATAGAGTGATATGTTTTCGGCATTTTGACGTAATTCTATGGGTTGCATGGACAACAGCATTGTGTGAATGTAGGTACTTCTCTAGATCATTCAGACAGATTGGAAATAATATAGTGGATAAGTTTTCACCCTGCCTTACCACTTTTTGGCATGTGAAAGGTTGTGATAGTTCTTTGTTTGCTTTTATTTTCGATTTGATACAGTTGTACATGCTGTGGATGACTATAAATCTGGCCACTTATTTTCTGTGCATGTAATTTTACCGATAGACTATCAAATACTTTGCTCAGGAGGAAAGCACATTGTTCTGTTCAAAGCAGGCCGATGTCAGAGGCGATCGTGCAGCTGCTCGTGGACTCCTTGCTCTTTGTGAAACATATTTCACACTGGAAATACGCACATGATATAGGCCTAACTAATTGTGCATGCACTGATTTGCTAACAAACAGAAAGCCGCCGATTATTCTGAGATAAATTGATAACGTTGTCGCTGCCTTAGTCAGAAATGACTTTCAATAAATTTGGTTGAAATATCTTCAGCAAGTCTTGCAACATTGACGATCATTTTGAGAACAATTTGATTGAAAGTTGTTGCATCAACAATTTTCAGCCAAATTGTTATCAAACTATTACGTAGTGACACTTATATTAGCACTGATTATTTTGCAAACAATTTTGCTGGTATAGGCAACAACAGTTTTCAGTAAACTTGTTATACATATATTTGTTGTCACTTGAAACTTAGCAAACAGACAACCTTTACTGAACAATGCTAGGAGCCTCTAATCTTTTAGTAAGAGCGAAACATCCATGAGGAAAAAACTAATAAAATATAAGTTTCCAATAAACAATGAAGCCAATTGGCAACTATACAAACGAAACAACAACTCTCAGGTAATAAAATAAACAAGAAATCTCCTTCTTAAGGATGCTGATCCAGTGCGTTTGACAATATTATAAAACTACTACTACTGCTGCTGCTGCTGCTGCTGCTGCTGCTGCTGCTGCTGCTGCTGCTGCTGCATATGTATAGGTAATGTCTGCTTCGCTGCTTCCACATGCGTGCTCAGCCAACTTTACAACCGCTGTTTATAGGCACTCGATAGCTTTTTTTGCCGACATTGCCCTCACAGGTACATATTTTACAGAGAGGTGTACTGGAACAATCCGGAGTGAAGGACACAATGCAGCAGCCCGGCCGGGAATTGATCCCATGACATTCGAGTCAGGAGCTCAACTCGTTATCCACTTGGCACCTCCAATATGACCTATATGACCTATACTACTACTACTACTACTACTACTACTACTACTACTACTACTACTACTACTACTACTACTACTACTGAGATGATATAAAGCATAGCGAGGATACAGAAAATGGTGAAAGTCAAGCTCATGCAAATCGAGGTCTTCCTATTTCTGGTGGTTATTCAGTTCATAGATTATTACATGAGATGTGAGAATCACACAGTCCATAATGACCATGGCTTTCTGAGTAATGACTATCATTACGCATGTGAATACACACGCACGTACGCAGACAATGTATGTATCATGGATTGCAATGGCAACCTGCCAATGTCCGAGTTATCAGTACCACTGTGTCAGACGATGGCCATCCATTTGGCATCCGTGTGAGATGCCTGGACATGTCAAACAATGAAATTAATCAAATAGCAGACACGCTCTTTGCTGGAATCTTGCAAATAGACACACTGCTTCTTTCGAATAATTCATTGTCTAGACTTCCTATCACGAATATATATGCAATATATATATCGCACAATGTTGTGGAGTTAGGGGTCAGATATTGGCTGTGTGTCTATGTTCCCTATGGCTCTCTCAAAGAGGGCAAAAGATGAATTGCTAACAACAGGATTCAACTAGGGGCCAAATCTGTCTCTCCTCTCCTCTCTCACTTACTGTCTCTCCACTCTCTCCCACATATAATGGACACATCTATAGGACAATGCAAGTGTCTAATTATGAAACTTAGCTGTTAAAACCACACCCGAAAATACAGGGGCGTAGAACATTGCTCAGGCATGTGCAGGCCTAAAGACGGAGGCAGAAGATTACCATTACCATAAGAACTGTATGGCACACAACACTGTTATAGCACATTTTCCCGCTTTTACAGAAGTCAAACTGCTCCCCGTGGTCGCGAAATCTGATTGCGTCAAGCAAACAGTATATTTAAAGAGGCCACACAGCATAGAAAACAATATTTACTCTTACCCCCTGTGGGTTTTTTTTCTCAGCCAATGCATAGCTTATGCTGAAGATGATACAAAGCATAGATAACCAATATTCAAGGATACAATTTCCTTTTCTCCTCCCATCTAATCGAATGTATAGTTTATGAAATATTTAAATATACACATTTCAAAGCAGGCACAACCATACAGATAAGTTGTTGAATATTTTGAAAGCAATTTGACTAGGGACGACCTACAGCAACAGCCCCATGGAAGCGATATTACGGCTTGGCTGTTGTGGTCATATGAATAGAAAGGTGACAGAATGTGCGGCTGTTCTGATTGGCTAAGAGCGTATTGGTAATCAATGACGTCATCAATATTTGAATTGGCCACCCCCAGTTTTTTTCGGACAAAAGATTCTTGAATCTGATTGGTCGAGAGCTTTTGCTATTGTTCTCTCTTGACCAATCAGATTCCTAATTCAAATATTGATGACGTCGTTGATGACTAGACTTATAACACATTCAACATGTGTATCCAAATTGGATCCCCACAGTATACTGAAGAAGAACATAGACAGGCCTACCTGAAGCGACAATTAGTAGTAGTAGAAGTAGTAGTAGTAGTAGTAGTAGTAGTAGTAGTAGTAGTAGTAGTAGTAGAAGTAGCAGCAGCAGCAGCAGGAGCAGGGCAACAGCGGCAGCAGCAGCGGCAGCGGCGGCGGCGGCGGCGGTAGTAGTAGTAGTAGTAGTAGTAGTAGTAGTAGTAGTAGTAGTAGTAGTAGTAGTAGTAGTACTTATTGCGATCATTGTTAGCACTGTTATTGTTGACATTGTTGCCGTTGTTGTTGTTGTTGTTGTTGCTGCTATTGTTACTACAGTCGTTGTTATCGTTGTTCCTGCTCTTGTTGTGTTTGTCATTGTTTCTGTTGTTGTTGTTGTTGTTGTTGTTGTTGTTGTTGTTGTTGTTGTTGTTGCTACCACGACTGCTAGTGTTTCCACTTGTCAGTTACCTTAGCAAAAGTCAACCTTTGTGGATTTTGGCACATATCGCAGAGCCTATTAAAATGTTTGAATACTCTTATTCCCTAAAAGAGTGGGGCTTGGATTATTTTGAAACTAATTCGACTGGCAACACCCTACCACATGAGAATAAATACCTACATGCTGGCAAGGAATAGCCCTACACATGGCTGACCATGTTATAACTCTGTAGATTTTCCCCACAGGCCTGTCCTCCCGAGCATCCGCACCTCACATCTTTATTCAGTAATGCTTTGAGATATAAATGCCAGTGCTGATTGGTTGCGAGGGGTCACGTGACCATGTTTGACCTTGCATGTCCGACCACATTATAACTCTGCTGAAATCTCTGTCCCCCATCCTTCCGACTCTCAGCACATCGTAGCTTTATTAAGTAATGCTCTGAGATATAACCGGCTGTTCTGATTGCTTGCGAGTGATCACATGACCTCGCTCCACAGAACATGTCCAAACACGTTATAACTCTGTATAATTCCCTGCCTTGACCTGGCCTTCCAACCTCTCCCACCTCATGTCTTGATCTAATATATAAACAGCTGTGTTGACTCCTTGTGAGGGGTCCCGTGACCCCACTTGTCCAAACACATTATAACTTTGTAGAATTCGAATCCGACCTCCAGACCCCTCAGCACATCGTAGTAAACAGCTGTTCTGATTGGCTGTGAACAGTCACATAACCTCATTCCATGCATCATTGCACTTGCCAATTATTATAGATCTACATATATCTACCTGTCAATCATCCTAGATCTATCTCCAAAAAGCGGAGAAACCATAAAAGGCTACTCTGATTGGATGAGATCTTAATGATGTCATCTCATTTGTATGCGTCCAAGCCAACACGCCCATATATGGTCAGGGGGCGCCCTTTTGAAAGTTCAAAAGAATTAGCTCCCGCCTCCCCCCCCCCCCCTACTCATGCCCTGACCATATATGAGCATGAGGGCGTGGCTTAATATGCAAATGAGATGACATCGGCACGCTCTCAGCCAATCAGCGCAGCCGTTTATTGCGTCTCTACTCTATTTACGCGTACAGATTGCGGTAGTCCTAACTCGTTCTCAATAACCTGTAGTTTACAATTTACATATCCTTCAAGTGGTATTATGTAATGCAATTCTTATGGAGAGGATGCATATAGATTCGTGACAGGAAAAGCGGGTAAGGCCGAATATAACTCGAATGTTAGCTGACGTCGCAATACATAATGAGTATTAGGGGCGTATCTAGCTCCGTCATTAACATTGAATAGTCCGTCAAGTGTACGGTTTGTATTGTTTTTAGTATTTAATAAACAGACCGTTGAATATTTGAAACCAATTTGACTGGGGTGGTGTGAGGTGTGGTGGGTTGTCTTTGCCATGCCTAGCAACAGCATCCCGCCGAGTTAGATTCAAAATATTCAGCTGCAATTGTAAGTCTGTAAATTCAGAATTCAAAGCATTTAAACTGGCAAGCGGTAAAAGTGGCCGTTCGCTAGAAATGGGCGGAGCATAGCTAGAAATGACATTTCCATCTTTAGCTATGCCCCGCTCATCTCTAACTAAGCTCCACCCGCACCTTGCTCGTGTTGGGATCGACCGATCTCTGAACTCCCTAATTATCAATTTCCAGAAAACTATACAGATAAGCAACAGCGCCCAATCAAATTAGCTTCAAAATATTCAACAGAATCTTTATTAAATAGTAAAGACATACAATTCTTACAACAACACCCAGCCCGTCTTCAATTATGTGTTCTTGACGTACTTATCATACATGACGTCATTGATTATGATGTCACATCTTACTTGTGTAATTAATTACATTACATATTCAATTACATTTCGCATCACGGCGGCTAGCGAGGCTAAAGGCGTGATTACAGCATGCTTATAACGTGCAGCGTTGTAAATATTTACAATAACATCGAGTTACAAATCAAAACTGACTCCCTGGAGTGTATTATATCTATTTCCATATGCATGCTATAGCTAACTAGATTCCGAGTCGAACTTCAAATAGGTAACTAGCTAGTCAACTATGGTCAACCGAGCTCGGTTCAGATGGTTAGTGCAAAATTTGCGTAAATTTCAAAATGGCGGAAACATATCGCCTGCCACGAATAAATGTATGTAAAGTGTAACTATTTCACTAAATAATTTATGTTTGACGAAATTATGCTTTCCCATTGTATGCCAATGTTCCCAAGCCCCTATTCCTTCCCACCTTATGTCATATGGACGCTTATTGACGTCTTAGCTGACAAAAATAACCCATTTTCGTAGGTCATCAAAACAGGCGATAGAAAGGGTTAATGGAGACTGGTACCCGGCTCCAAATTTTCGGCAAATGGGGAACCGGATACAAACAAACGATAGTTAACTATTCAACGTTCGGCTTGGCATAGCGACTGCGTATGTTGAAGTTCAGTAAACCATGAGACTGACTATAGTTAACGAGTCGAACTTGACCTTAGGCAGCATCGTCCAGCTGGTTGGGCTTTACTGAATCGAGCGCATAACGACATGCCTCGAGGTATTCAGGCACCTCTGATGTAATGTATCCATCTCATGGTTGAATATCGTGAATTCACACTTTGTGGCTCTCCTCGCGTTCAGTCGGGGTATTAGTGAAGGTAATCAATGGTGTATCCATGGTATATTCATACATGCATATATTCATACACGCACCCACGCACGAACGCACGCACGCGCGCACGCACGCACACATATATATTATTTACTGATACTGGAATAGTCCACACAAAATTGTAATCAGATTTCAATTCAACAATGCTTGACTCAGAACATGACTTCAAATATACTTGTAATAGTCAATATATCAAAGAATTAACTTCCATTTAACAAATTAATGGATTTTTTCTTATTCAATAAGCTATCTTCCTAACCCACTTTAGCAGCTTGACTCTAAAATAATTTATGTAGAGAAGATCTTAAATTCCAAATTTTATGAATTACTACTCAATGACCTTTTAGTGATGCTAATATGACCCAGAACATAACACAGGACACAAACTAGAATAAGTAATTTTGTACCAAAAACCAAAACTAATAATGCAGCTATCAAATGACCTTGACATTGGCCAACTTTATGCCAGGTTTCAAATCATCATTTAACCGCACATGTGGAGGAAAACCACAGCACAACATGGGCTTCCACATCTGCCTAAGATACAACAGAACAAGGCAACATTAAATTGATGGTTTCATAGTCTGTGTACTCACATCAACACTATCATTGAAATAGAGGACCAATTAAGATTGCGTACTATATGCTAACGTGGAGACAGTCAACCCATCCATAAGAACAAGCTAACTCATGCAAAATCACAAATCAACTCAAAACAGAATAACTGGAAACCTAGGTTACCATGGCAACCGTCCCAGATAAACATCTCAACATGCAAATATTTCCTCATATCCGAAATTAAATGTTAACTTTGCAAAAGGATTTAACTGGAAATGGTTGCTGCCTTAGGCCTCAATCCCTAACCACCAAATCATTTGTCAAAAAACACCCATAACAGACTAAAAACAATTATAAATGTTCACCCCGAAGAATGATCTGATTGGTAATCGTTGCAGTTCAATGCCTCAACCCATAACAATCAAATCATCACCAAAGTAAATACACATGAAATATTTCCAAAACTATCGCTTCTAGCTTTCACACTTAATTTTTTGGAAACAACCCTAACTAAAATAAATCTATCAAAACAAAATAGTTTGAGCTTGTTACTCTAAACCTTAAACCAACATCAACTAACACTATATCACAAAGGTTGTTGCCCAGGGAACGTACCCTGAATGGTCGTCCCGTACCCAGCCTAGCTGAGATGGTCTGTACCCGTCCGGCCGATCCTCACTACAATTACCTTATTCCTTGTTTCAAGTTACGTTTTCTACTTGAGAAAAAATTACCATTATATTTGAAAAGGACTCCTAGGAAGAGATATTCATCGACTATTTCAAGGTCATGACCTCCAATTTGGAATTGTGGATGATTATTTTTCTTGCGTTTTTAAAATATTATTATTGTTGTTTTAAATTCATTAACTTTCAACTTCCATTCATTACAGTACTCTTGGAATGTATCTAAAGCATGTTGGAGAGTTGCTGGGGATTCCGCCATTATTATAGTGTCATCCGCATTTAAATATAAATATAGGTGTAAATCATCAGCCGTTTCACTGACTGGTGGCAATCCTAGAATATGGCGTTCTTCTAAATAGTCTTCCAGGTCATTTAAGAATATTGAAAAGAGAAAAGGTGACAAATTTTCTCCTTGTCTTACACCGACCTTACGTGGGAATATTTCCGATTCAGCTGAATTATGAAAGACAAACCGATTTTATTAACTTATACATATTATGAATGACGTTAAAACACTTTCCTGAGAGTCCGATTTTCATCAGTTTTCTCTAAAGGCCATTTCTCCAGACCATGTCGAAAGCCTGTTTAAAATCGATAAAGCAGCAGTATAATTTTTATTTTTAGAAAATAGAAGTTGTTGTATTAAATATAGTGAAAATATATTGTCCAGGGTTGATCTGCCGTTTCCAAATCCATTTTGGGCATCCGAGATAGTTCCGTGTTTTTCAGCGTATGCATTTAATCTTGTGTTCAATATTGTAATGAATAGTTTTCCCATGCAGCTTAATAAGGTTATTGGAGGATAGTTTGACGCGTCTGACTCATCTCCCTTTTTCTTGTATCTGGGTATTATTTTTCCTATGAGCCAAGTTTCAGGTATCCAGCCTTTGTCAAATACTATGTCAAATAACTGTTCATAGATAGGGAGCATTATACGACTTGTAGATTTAATATATTCATTCACAATTTGATCTGTTCCACTTGCTTTGTTGTTTGCGAGCTTATTAATTGCTGTTTGTATTTCTTCTATAGAGATTGAGTTATCTAGTTCAGGGTTATCGGCTATATTTTCTTGTAGATCGTTATCTATGTCATTGTCATCTCCTGTATCAACAATACGTTGAATGCGCGACACCTTGAATCAACTGGGTCAAAACTTGTACCACGCATAACGGGAACAGGCGGCATTGTCAAATCATTCAACCCCCACCCCTTCACCCACACACTCCCCCCCCCCTCCCATCTATACCGCTACAACACGATTACTATGATTAAACTGACCTAAATTCTCGCACTGTGGACACGAGACTTTTCGCATTCAACAGATCTTTACAGAACCATGCCATCTAAAAAATTTTTGAGATAACGAACACAGTAAACATTAAGTTATTGTCTTACAACTCACCAGAATGTTGCAGAATGTTGCAGAATGTTGTTGATAAACTGCTACCATGGGAGAATCCCACCAACGCAATACACTTTCACCGGCAATGCTTGTCACGAAGTCGGCATCAGTACAGTCAATTAGCAAAACAGCCAATTCAACCAAATCCGCGATAGCATAGTCTCACCCCCCCCCCCCACCCCCGCCATGTTATAATAAACAAGCTAATACTACACATTAAAGCTGAATTCACATGTTAAAATAACCAAAGAAAAAATATGAAAGAGTGAATTAAGAGCGAATAATTCACTCCTTTGCACATTAAAGTGCATTATGGGTTGATTTCTGACCTGCACGTACATGACATGATGCCTCATTTCTGGAAAACCCACGAGTTGGTGTAAGCCGTGATTCATAATCATATGCTTCTATTACTAAAGTCAAATAGAACTGAAAAAATTAACCATGTATATGTGCTTGGGATTAATCTTGGCCCCATTGTCTTAATGCAATGTCTTATGGAGCATCTTACAAGGTATTGACTCACCAAATGCCAGCAGGACTTTCTTAATAAAGGCCTGCATCAAGTCTGCCAATACTGTGTAAGACTTTTATATTCAATCCTGTATAAAACACAGCGGTCTTACTAAGCAGGCTGAAATTAGTCAGTTAAAATACACACTTTGCCAATTGTGTCCAACGTGCACTGGGCTAAATATTGCATGAAGAATGTCGCTTGATGAGCATAGAGGCTTTCAGGTCTACATAAGTTATTTAAAAGTAAGCATGATTCTAACATCGTGTTATGGATAACAATATGCTATTTAGCAACAGCATCAGGAAACACGTACCTAAGACGGTCAAATCATTCTAATATTATTTTCAACATCAACTGGTTCAAACTATTATCAATTCCAACTAGTAGAAAGTATATATCTAAATGGAACATGGATGTCAACCTATATGTCTATCCAACCATCCATCCATCCATCCATCCATTGACATGAATTGACACATTGAAATCGGAATTGCGGCGTCTCGTCCAATACGTATTTTTCAGCGCAACGTGGGCGCGTACAATAACAATCCATATTGGACTCAACAATGTAAAATGACCTATTTATTTTACACCCATTACAATTCTCAGTAAACAAACACCAAAATCAAAAGAAATTTACTTTAATTTCAGTATCATGAGAACCATTTTCACGAGAAAAAGTAGACTAGATAACCATTCTTCTTGGTTTCTTATTTGTATTTTCTGGCACTTGCTGATCAACAAATTTATCAGTATCTCCTTCAAAAAGCATCTTGTAACTATTAATAATGAAAGCGTGTACTTGTAGCGGACGAAGTTTATCAATGCAATAGAAGTTACCTCCTGTGACAACGCCATATGAAGAAATTATTGCAGAAAGAGTTATCGTTCTTTAGCGTCAAATACGGCTTTTAAGTGGCGTCCAATACGGACTTTATCGTCCAATACGGGTTTTCGTCCAATATGGAAAAATTATTGGATGGTCACGTGGTACAATTGGAAACGTTTCATTGGATAAACACACACACGTGTATACTAATTTCTGATATAAGTATATTCCGTTGAATATGTTCATACTAATTTGACTTGCTGCCTATGGCAGTTTTTATTTACATATTTGATATTTGATCAGAAATTCCAAAAATTTAGAAACTAACTCAGACTCAGGAAATTGATTAATCGTATAATAGTGAGGTACTTTTTTCTTTATTTAAACGTATTTTTATTGTCCAAGAGACAATACGGATTGAGTTACCTTAGCAACAAAAATCGAGTATAGCATTGCATGCTGGACAAAAGCACCACATTTTCAGCGTGTGTACTTATGGAAAATGGAAAAAATATATCCACTATTCTCCGGAGTAAGCAATATCTTCAAAATGGTTATAATCCGCTTTGAATCTGGTGTGTCAATATAGTTAGACAGTTATTGAACTGTACTTGTCAGTGTCGTTATATTGCACTTTGGCGGCCATTTTGAAAATAGTGCATAATCCGGAAAATATTTTTTATAATTTTTGGATCTATTGAAAAAAATCAAAAAAAATATGTCTAAGTACAAACCCTGAAAGTGTGGTGCTTTTGTAAGGAATGTAACACCCCATGTCACTAAGGTACCCCACTATAAGCGAAAATGACAATTAATTATCTTTATATTCACATTGTTGACACTTGTAGTTTCAGATATTTCACTAAACGTCCCTTATACCTTTTGCATGTATATTAAATTTTCGGAAGAATTAGACTTAGAAAAAACTAAATATTGTTTATTTCTTCTCCACCTTCCATACAGTTCCTCGACAGCGTCATCGAGTTGGCCACTACAATGCTCTTGTTTCTTTTGATACCACTGATTACGGTCCTGTACTGTGTATGGAATTGGTGGCCACGTATCCAACGCATGAGAGCGCTTTGCGAGGCTGGAAGGAAGACAAAGCCATTGTTTACTAACAGCCATTGGCTGCTCGGAGACCTTCCTGAGGTATAAATAATTTCAGATAACCATACGTAACTGCGGTTAATCTGACTTATAGCTGTTACATATTTCTACATACTTTTTTAATGCGTGCGTGCTATATATATATCTGCTATCGACAAAACTCAAGATAATTACTCACGTTGCCGAAGTCCAGTGTGAGTATTGCTGTTGACGCCACCTGTTTGTATGTTGTCTGTTTATATGTTGTCTGTTTGTATGTTGTCTGTTTGTTTGTCCCTTTATCAGTGCGATATCTTCGGAGACAGAGAAGGTAGAATCATCAAATTTGGCTTATCCATTCATATTGTAGATGGTTAGGCAAATATAGGACTGACGCCAAGCGGTCAATTATCTAGGTCATGGGGTCACTAAGTGCATACCAAAATACACATATTTAGACATAAATCGAAAATATAAGTAGTAGAGCTGCGTGGTTTGGCTTACAACCATATCTGTTTCGATATGACTTTTCATATCGGTTTTAACTGAATATCGGTTTTATAGGCGACTTCTATCACGAAAATGTTGAAATCCATTCTCTATATGCTTAAAAAACGATCGTCAATAACACGAAAATAGAACAGTTCCCGCCTTACGCATAAGCTTCGTTAAGGCCATCGTTGCGGGGGTGAACTTATTATCTGAGACCGCCTAAATATTAGGTATACTCTGATAACCATCGTTTATTACATTAAAATTAGTATACAATTTGACAGTTCATGTCGTCATGGAAAAATTCAAATCACGTGATATTAGTAGGATTTATTTCCGGTAATCAGAGCGAGTACTCGTCTGCGACTCGCAGGCCGCCCTTTAGACTTGGAACTGGGAAATTACTATATACGCAATATAGACCGAGTACTGTACTTTAGATCCGATCCGAGTTTCATCCAAGGAAGTTGGGATCGCTCAGTTATCGCGCCGTGGCGTATGAAATCTCCCGAGAATAGGAATGTGTGTTTTCAAGCAAGCTCTTCCGTGAATAGTTCAACCAATTATTCACAAATAAATATCAGAATTATTTTTTAAATACACCGATCCCGTGACTCGGTTATTATTAGCCTGTTAAATTCACTTGCTAGTCGAAAAGAGTTTGTTTTAGACACAATGAGGCGAAAAAAGATATTCCGCTTTCAACAGCCTATCAAGCGTTTACCTGATATTTAACGTTATGTCAATCTAAAAATAGAGAATACACGTGAGAATTCTTCGAGAATACACTACTTTTCTCAATCTGGTATCGAAGGAGATCTCGCGAGATACGAATGACGTCATGTGTGTATAACCATTCATTGCCCCAAAGTTCATAAAGTGTCGGCTACGATGTGATTAGATAAACAATGTTCATTAGTAGGAAGAAAAATTATTCTTCATATAGTGATTTGATAATTTTTGTCGCGCTAACCAATGAGAGAACGGGAATGGAATGAACGATATATAGGCTATATTTCCCGGGAAAACATTCTTAGGCATCACTCATTACTTGTGTGTTACTTATGTTCATATTCGCGTTTTCGATATTTATATTTTATAATCGGTTTTGAACCCGTCAGTGCGTGATATTGTTTTGTTTTAAATATGGTATCGCTATAGCGCGCGGCCTACAAGTAGGTAGAATCGTCGTCTTTGGGACATCTATTCGTATTATAGGTGGCTAGACATTATGTGTGTTTCAGGACACAGCATCAAATATCTATGTCAGAGTGGCAAAGTGTCAATAACAGTCAAGGAAGGCAGAACCCCCAAATTTAGCATACATCTTCATATTACGACAGCTTAGGATTGAGGTTGGGTCAACGAACCAACCATCCATGTCATGGGGTCATAAAGTGCATTGCTAAGAGAGAGTGCAAATGTGTGAGTCAACATATCTCTCGAGTGCATTCTAGTGCTATAAGTATAATGGATTGATGCGATCTGTCATTAAAGTACATGAGGCAATAGTCAAAATAGGCCACAAACAGATGATGTAGATCCTATGCGAAAGTGGCAAGGTCAGCCGCAGCTCCCAGCCAAACTAGTTTCGAAATATTAATAGCTTGCCTATATAATTTCATTGAAATTGGGATTTGGGGAATTTGGGGTTAAAAGTGTTAAATCAATTGAAATGTGCGTATACAGTAGACGGGGATTGGCTAGAAATGGCCGTCAAACTTAAAGGTTGGTTTTCCGTGTACGCAGTTTTTCGGGCCAGTAGCGGCTGCTGGTTTAAAATCGATATCTTTGTTTTTACAACGTAACCTTTCCACGCACTCGGCTAGGTGGTACCAGCGTGAGGTTGAAAAGAAATTGATCCTTGTTCGATTTCTTTTTAAAAACTAAGAGCAGTTAGCCGCCTGGCATTGATGTCTGATCGGCTAAAAATCATCGTCGTTTCTAGATTCGTCTTGTGGCAGGAGCACAGTTGTAAATAATAACCATGGCTAAAAACGGTCACACGGCAATGTGTTTGCCACGCGGGTGATCGGGAGGCGGATTAGCCGCGCGGTTGAAAACCTCGTACGTGGAAAACCAGACTAACGTGTAAATCCTGTAAAATCAATGTTCCCCATATGTCACTTTGTGATCTGGGTATAAATAAACAGAAACTGAAACTGGAAAACCAGACCACGGCTAGGATTCCATTTGCGCGGAGGCGGACGCGGACGCGGACGCGGAAGCAGACGAGCCAAATCGATTTCATTAAATTTAATGTGTGATACCATATGTGCGGACTTAATATTAATTAACTTTTCCTGGTTGTTTAATAATGCAATCATTTGTGAAAGTAAAAAACTGTTGTGGCTACACGATGGCGGCTTTTTTAAACATATTTTATTTTAATAAGTGTAGGAGGGATTGGACACAAGTTCTAACACCTTATTACCGCCCCCCTCCCTACCAAATAATTACATAGCAGCAACGATGTAAATCAGTTTATACAAAATAAGGTACCTATATGTACACATATATAATCAACTTGTATAAACATATAATACGAGAGAGAGAGAAAGACAGGGGGAGGGACGGGGAGAGAAGGGGGGGGGAGCCTCAGAGAGGGGGAGCGAGAATGCAGGGAGAGGTGGAAGGGGAGGGAGAGAAAGGAGGGGGAGGGAGAAAGAAAGAGATGGGAGGATGGAGGGAGTGGGGTGGAGGGGAGACAAGGGGAATGGGTGAGAGAGAGAGAGAGAGAGAGAGGGAGAGAGAGAGAGAGAGAGAGAGAGAGAGAGAGAGAGAGAGAGAGGGGGGGCGGGGGGGGGGGGGCGTGACGTTGATAAGTGTTCTGACGACCGCTAGTCTTTAAGCGCCATCATCGTCTGGGTCCTAAAGCAAGTTTATATTACAGATACGTATTTTGTTGGATCCAGAGATAGCAGTCAGTCATGCAGACATCTCTTGTAGAAAGTTATTGCATTTTGTAGAAGAGGATTTATAATAGTTTATAAGATCCTCCTCTACAACAACAAACGTTGCAAAAACAATAATTACATAGCAGCAAGAATGTAAAGCCGTATACAAAATAGTATAACTATATGTACACGTATCTAATCAACTTGTATAAACTCATAGTGAGTGGGGGGGGGGGGGGGTGGGTTTGTGGTGGTGGGGGTGGTCGTGGTGATAAGGGTGTTGACTGCTGAGAGTCTTTAAGTGCCACCATCGTATGGCTACAAAAGCAAGTCTCTTTTACAGATAAGGACATTTTTGTTAGATCAAGTAATAGCAGACATTCATGCAGACATCTCTGGTGCTACGTTGTTGCATTTTGTAGAAGAGGGATTTGTAATATTTTACAAGATCCTCTTCTACAAGTAACAGTAGCTACAAAACCTGATATTTAGTCAACATAAAATACTGCTGAATTGTCTACCGTCCAGATTTAATTCTTGTACCAGGTTGTAATAGACTCCGTGCTGATATCTGTTTCTGTAGATGTTGTGCGCACAGCGCCTGTGAATTCGTTTTCCCTATTTCTTTCGATTTCGTTTAATTTGTACGGTCTTACATTAATTAGCAGCATCTCTTCGTTCTGAAGAACAGACTGGCGGAAGCAGGAAAATGAAGGAATAAAACGCGCATTATGAGAGCTTATATGAAATCATATCACACGGTTTACCACCTGCTGAAACGCACACGCGTGCCCCGTCAGCGGCGTCCGCATCAGCTCAAATCCATAAGCACGGATGCGGATGCGGTAGGCGTATTCGTTTTGGTGTGCGGAATACTCGCGTTGTTTGCTTCCATATACGCGGCATAATATATGCGTGTATTCTTTCGCTTCGCTGGAGATACCGAGAGGGAAACATGCCTGCGACAATAAGTGTGGTTAAAGTACAGGAAACCCCTCTACGTTTGACGTCATTTTATGGACACCCCCCCCTCCCCCCCCCCCATGTGAGTGTGAGCGCGAGCGTCTGGATCGCTACATGTAGCAATTGAGAAAATCGCTTCCGCATCCGCATCTCGTTCCGCGTCCGCTTCCGCGCATATGGAATCACACATATTGAAGTTAATGATATTCGATTTTTACCGCATCCACGTCCAAACCCGCGCTTATGGAATCCTAGCTTAGGCGGCTCGATCAAGCAATGCAATCAAAGCAGACTGATCACATGTACTGGAAAGTTACCTGGATGGCTGGTGCGAAGCACTGTTCCCAATCGGAATATGTTTGATCTAGAGTAAAAATGAAACTGTAACTTAAAAAATTTAGTTCCAGGAAATTCAATATTAAATAACTAAAGCCGAAGGAACACTTTAATTAACTATTCTTGTCACATAGATTCAAAGAATCGGCATGGATGGACTATATGAGAAGTATCTAGAATTCATTCGTGATGGTCAGCACGTCTGTGTTATCTGGCGAACCCGATTCGCGCCAGAGTTCATGCTTCTCCACCCTGACGCGATTAGGCAGATCCTGCGGAAAGCGGATCCAAAACCATCAAGATTCAACCTGGATTATGGCGTGCTTTATTCGTGGCTTGGTGCGTATAGCTGATATTGAGTATAACTGGCTGGTAATATCCTATTTATCAACACATTGAAATGCCATCATGGTCAGCTTTTGAGCATAACGTTTGCGGGTTTCCATAGATATTGGCAGAGCGTGTACCATAATGGCTGCAAACCAGAATAAGATAACCCATCTTGTGTCATCTTAACCATTTTATGGTAACACAGGCGAAAGCAGTCTCTTCAGTGGTGTTGAGAAATGTCCATGCGCAAGCCAAAACAACACTAATTTTTGAAAATTTTCCACTGGAATGACTGGCTCCGTCAGGAACTCTTATAATAGTCCGTCATGTGTACGAATTGCATTACGCCATTCATGAAGCATTTGATTGTGACGGCAGCCTACATGTGACGTAATTCATTATGTCATATCCTTGACTGACAGACTGGATTCCTCTATTTTGTATCCTGATTTTTTCGACGAGCCTCTTTCCTGTACGTGGTGCCCTTAATGGGCATTTCCAGAGTAACGTCATAATCAGTTAAGCAGCGTGTAGGATGACGTCATAATCATTACGTCATTAATAATTCTATATTTTTTAACGTTAACGTCTTTAACGGTTAATAGTCCGATACGTTGTAAGAATTGTATGTTTCTACTTTTTAATAAACATGCTGTTGGATATTTTGAAACTAATTTGACTGGGCGCTGTTGCTGCCATAGGTCAAATTGGTTTCAAAATATTCAACAGCTTACCTGTATAGTGTTCTGGAAATTGCTAGTCTGGAAGTTGAGAGATCGATCGATCCCAATACGAGCGAGGTGTGGGTGGAGCTCAGCAACAGATGGGCGGCGCAAAGCTAAAAATGGAAATGTCCGTTGTAGCTTTAGATTCGCTATGGTAGAGGCGTATCTGGCTGATGCTTGCTTCCTCCTCCAATCTTCACAAGATTGTCAGCCTTTTCGTTTCTTTGAATCCGGCGGTGAGCAAGAACCCATTCCAACGTAACACGTGCCTTCTTTTGTTCCGGCGTTTATAAGGAGTATAGCTCTCAGGGTGCAGAGTTATATGTTACATTTATAGCTATGCCCCGCCCACTGTGTACGTCTTGGAATTATGACGTCATGAGTGATTATATATAGTCCGTTTTCACGGTTAATAGTCCGACACGTTTCATGAATTGTATGTGTTTACAATTTAATAAACATTCTGTTGGATATTTTGAACCTAAGTTGACTGGGCGCTGTTGCTGCCATAGGTCAAATTAGTCTCAAAATATTTAACAGCTAATGTGTATAGTTTTCTGGAAATTGATAGGCAGGGCGTTCGGGATCGATCAATCCCAACACAATGAATGTATGGGTGGAGCTTAGCTAGAGATGGGTGGGGCATAGCTAAACCTGGAAAGGCCCATTTCAAGACATTTCATACAGGTACGTACGGCTGTTGAATATTGTGAGCCTAATTTGACTAGGTGGTGTGATTGTAATGGCCTCAAGAACGTCCAGTCAAATTACCTTCAAAATATTCGACACAATGTTTATTAAATTGTAAATCCATCAAAGACATAAAATTCGTACACGTGACGGACCTTTCAATGTTCATGAAGGAGCTTGATAGATACGTCGCTATGTATTATGACGTCAGCCTACACGATACGTGATTGATTATAATGTTATGTACTCGATTGACATATCAGCTCCATATATTAACGTCCCTCTCTTTGAATGTTTGTTTTTGATTATGGACTCTGCGAAATAATCAAAATGCATAATGAAGCAAGGATATAGTCACGTCATGAACACTCAATAGTCCGTCAAGTGTACATTGGATCTGTACCTCCGTCCCTCGGTCCCTCTGTCGCTCCATCCCTGTGCCCCTCCGTCTATCGATCTGTCTATCCGGCCGGCCGTCCGTCCGTCTAGGTACCTATCCATCCATCCATCCATTAATTTATCTATCCATCCATCCATTAATTTATCCATCCATCCATCCATCCATCCATCCATCCATCCATCCATCCATCCATCCATCCATCCATCCATCCATCCATTCATCCATCCATCAACCTACCCACCGCCCACTTACCCACCCGCCTATACACCCATCCATCCATCCATTCATACCTCCGTACCTCGGTCCCTCTATCGCTCCATCCCTGTGCCCCTACATATATCGGTCCATCTATCCGTCCGTCCGTCCGTCTAGGTGCCCATCCATCCGTCCGTCCGTCCGTCCGTCCGTCCGTCCGTCCATCCATCCATCCATCCATCCATCCATCCAGCCAACACCCATCCACACTTCCATCCATCAACCTATCCATCATCCCTCCATCCATCCATTCATACATCCATTCCCTTACGCCAACCGCCCCAGCCTCCATCCATCCATCCATACATCAAACCACCCAATCAACCACCCCACACTCCATCCATCCATCCCTCCATCCATACATCCATCCATCCACCTCAACCACACACCCCATCCATCATCCACCAACCCACTCCACCTCCCGGTCAGTCAGTTGGTCGGTCTGTCGGGCGGTCAGTCGGTTGGTCGGTCGGTCTGTCAATCGACCAACTAATCGACCGATCGATCACTCGATCAATCAATCAATCAATCAATCAATCAATCAATCAATCAATCAATCAATCAATCAATCAATCAATCAATCAATCACTCACTCACTCACTCACTCACTCACTCACTCACTCACTCACTCACTCACTCACTCACTCACTCACTCACTCACTCAATCAGTCAATCAGTCAATCAATCAATCAATCAATCAATCTATTTGCGTTAACAATAGGTGATGGATTGCTGACTACTACAGCGAGCAAATGGGAGAGGAATCGTAAACTCCTGACTCCCGGATTTCACTTTAATGTGCTCAAGCCGTACATTGAAATTTATAACAAATCTACTGATGTACTCCTGGTGAGTGTTAGTGGTCTTGTCTTTGTCTTGTCAACCTCGACGTCATAGTAATTATCGTTATCATCTTGATCGTCATTGTCGTCGTTATCATTGTCGTCGCTATCGTAATATCATCGATCTGCAACATCCCATTCACCATTAGACCAGGTAGTTGCCATTGTTAGTGTTGTGATTCTCTTTAACACCACCACACCCACCTCCCTCTTGCATTGTCGTCATGACATTGGATGGATCCGATCTGACACTCACGTATATGATGTCATAATCAATACCGTCATACTTATGCTGACGTCACAATAAAGATGCACACTGAATGACGTGTCTCGCTTCGTCATGACCGTTGAAATGGCTATATCAAGTTTACCAATTGTATGTCTTTGAAAAATTTACAATTTAATAAACATTCTGTTGAATATTATGAAACTAATTTTAAATATTGGGCAGGTTACCTTTATAGTTACCCTGAAATCATAATTCTGGAAATTAAGGATTCGAAGTATATAAATCGGTCACAAGACGCGCAAAGGATAGAGGGAGCTTAGCAAAAAATGGACGGTGCATAGCTAGTAATGGATCCCTCTATTTTTTCGTCAACAGCATTGTTATGTTCCCTTTATGCCCGCTTTATGTCATGTTCATTATCACCAGTTTCAGTTTTCAGTTTCCTTTTATTCACTCAGGCCATTGCAAAATGGCATTTGAGGCAAATAAAGTATGGTACATTTGTGGCGATAGAAATATACATATTGATTTTTATTATTATTCAGTGCTTTTATTTGCGAAGACAAAAATGCCGATGAAATTCAAGCTGTGCATGGCAAAAGGGCCTTATTAGAGCAAACTTTTTACGTGGGAATGGACATGATTTTCTAGAAAGGTTGGCGGCCATCTTGGATTTCCGGAAAAATTTCCCACATTTTAAAAAATCTTCTCCCGAACCGCTGAACGGAATGAGCTGAAATTTAGTCAGAAGCAGCGGAGAGTGGCTCGCTATAAAGTTTGTTCAAGAGAAGTTAAGAGCTTGAAAAACATGGATTTCCGTATAGCCCAATCAGCATCAAGCTTTCTGGCGGCCATGTTGAATTTTTTATTTATTGGATTCTGATGCCTAAATTGGACCTATATAATGTTTGTCGTGTCGAGAAATCGAAATCTGGCATTTTCGAATTTGTTCGATCGACGGTTTGGCTGCCATCTTGGATTCGTTTCCTGCCAAATTCCCCATAGTAAAGCAATTGGAAATTTAAAATGCCTTCTCCTCAGAAACCACTGAGTGGATTTTTACTATATTTTACAGGAAGCATCGTTAGGCAATAGGGATCTGATTTTGTTCAAACAACGCTGGTCGGCCTATTAGGCCGGCGGCCATTTTGGATTTTGTAGTATTTTGGGAAACGTTTGCGGATTGATTCAAAACTCATGAAATATCATCTAGGGCATCGGCTGAACAAAGTTTGTTCAAGGGAATTTGATTGGCCGAGAACTTGGGTGGGCATCTTGAATGAGCTAGTTTTCGTGAAAACGACTTCGTCTCCAGAACCGCTGAACGGATCGGGCCAAAATTTGGCTGATATGATTAGGGACTGAGAAGCATTAGAGTTTGTTCAAGAGAAATTGATACGTCCATCGACCAATCAAAATTCAGCATGATTGGAAATTTTTGTTGAAATTTGAAGCCGAAATTGGTTTTACATAGGTTTTTGGGTCTTCTGATTCCAAATTTGCCATTTTCAATACTGTCGGACGAACGGTTTGGCGGCCATCTTGGATCGTTTTCCCACCAAAATTGTCAATACTAAAGCAAGAACTGGGCCGATTTCATCTATATTATTTTTACTGCTGTTGTTGACACACGATTGTTTGTTTTTCAAATCCACATTCAATGATGGGTAGACTGGTCGGATAACGAAGATTGCTACTTTAACCTTCTCACATAATTCCATAAAACTGACAGCATTAATCCAACTTGATAAAATCTAAGAGGCTATTTAGGCTCTACGCCACCTATAAGAGCTGGCTCAGATAAGGTTCTCGTCTTAGCGACTGTGATGCTAGCCGCTTCGCCTCCCCCCCCCCCCCCCAGGTGCATCGCCGCTTGTGGCTATATTTATCATTATTATTATTATTATTATTATTATTATTATTATTATTGTTATTATTATTATTTTGCTTGCGTCCTCGTCGTTGTTGTTGTTGTTGTTGCTGCTGCTGCTGCTGCTGCTGCTGCTGCTGTTGTTGTTGTTGTTGTTGTTGTTGTTGTTGTTGTTGTTGCATGCTTGTTTGTGTCTCTCTTTCTTCTTTGAGTCTGGTATTAGTTTACATGATTTATACAGAACAGGTTTGTTGCATATCTGGAATAATCCCTTAATTTTGTCGTCTGTATAATTTCTTGTATAATAATCGGGAATAAATTTCTGTCGTTCGGTTTCAAATTGTGGGCATTCGAAAAGGAAATGAATTTCATCTTCTAAGACATTGCAGAGATCGCAGACGCGCTCGCTTCTCTCAATTCCCACCCATCGTTTGGCCTGTATTGCTAAATAATGATTTAGAGCTTCTCTGTTCTGTAGATATTTTAGGTATGGTTGCTGCTCACGTGCTGTATACTTATTCACACCTGCCTGCCTGTCTGTCTGCCTGCCTGCATGCCTGTCTGTGTTTTTCCGAGCGATATTTTCGGAGTCCGAGAAGGTAGAATCACCAAATTTGGCATATTGATTCATAATGTAGATGGTTAGGCTGAAAATGAGTTTGATGTCAACAGGTCAGATATATCGCCTCACGAAATACACATTTTATCCATACTTCGAGAACGCAACTATGTAAAATCGCGAAGTGCGGCACATCTTTTCATAGTATAGGTAGCTGGTCTATGTGTTTCACGACAAAGGATCAAATATCTATGTCACAAAGTGCATAATGGAATACAAATTTTGGACATAAGTCGGGGGTGGGGTGCAAGAAGGCAGAACCACCAGATTTAGCACACGCCTTCATATTACAACAGTTTATGAGCACTTCGAGTTTGAGGTCAACGGATGTCACTAAGGTCATTGTTAATTGTATATTATTACGTTTCTCAGGATAAGCTTGCTAAACACGGCACAATGGTGGACATCTTCCCCGCAATGGCATTGTGTACATATGAGATCCTGCTTCAATGTGCGCTGTCATATCATGATGACATCCAAGTACAAGGGTGAGACATTCATCGCTACATAGTTTTAGAAATTGAAACACTAAATTTATCATTTCATCTTTAAGTCAACGGCAATGTTGAATTAACCCTTCGAACCCGAGTATGAGTATGAGAGACTGAAGCATTCGGGTTAACATTCCTATAATCATTAGTAGGTGTCCAGCATGAATGAATAACTCAGCTCATTATGATCGTTCTGTCATGCGTCAATTTTCTTTGCTAGACTTTTATATTTACACGATTTAGTCCAAAAGGGTTTCTTGCCTTTCTAGTCCGTTTGTTTGTTCATCATTGTTGTATTCCATATTTTAATTTGTAATGTGTTTTGCTGTTCTGTGTTAAATTTTTGCCAATAAAATAGAAAGTGATTATCATCGTCAACAGCATTACATCGGTCACATAGTCTCTCATCTTGGTCTATTCTTATCCATCTTTGACTCCATGTTAGTTGTCATATGATTTCAGATTGCGAGACGATGTACACACACACACACACATGCACGCACGCATGTACGTACCCACGCACGCATATATATATATATATATATATATATATATATATATATATATATATATATATATATATATGGCCCCGCTACGTGGTTGATATGTCGGTGGGATGGGGTCGGTAGAGCAAATAAGACATTGTAAGGCACAGTTCTTGGGTCCCTTCAGATATTTATATATTTATTTTTATTATTATTATATTAGAGAAATGACAGGCTGGGTCCGATTTTCACAACTTTTTCTTCTGTTTTTTCCTTTGTTCTCTCCTTTGTTATTCTGACACGTTTTTTCCTTTGATCTCACCACCTTTTGAAATGGGTTTAAAATCAGACCCCAGCCCTCCGCCATTCTGATAGGATGTTAGATGTAGAGTGTTTCCATAAGCCCATCCCCATCATTAAATCACGTGCTTCCTGGCATCCAATGAGGTGAGCTTAAGGGTAATTGGCATAATGATTGACAAGTGTTAATGAGATAATTAAGGATGATTGACAGGTTACATGTCTGGACACGTCTTTTCCTGGAAACGCATTCGATGGCGAAGCCCCACCCCCTCGTTAAATCACGCGTCTCCAGTTATCCAATGAGACACGCTTAAGGGTAAGTAGCATAATGCTGATTGACGAGGGTTAATGTGTGTAATTAAGGATGATCTCTTGGAGCCATGCCAACCGCTCAATGGTTAATGTATTACATAATGAGTGACGACCAGGTTACTTGTCTGGACACGTCTTTTCCTGGGAACTCGTTCGATGACGAAGCCCCGCCCCCCACGCCCTCGTTAAATCACGGGTCTCCAGGTATCCAATGAGGTGAGCTTAGGGGTAATTAGCATAATGGCGCATGACGAGCATTAATCGATAGGCGTAAGGCAGATTGGCCGGCTACATGACTGGAAACGTCTTTTTAAACATTATGTAGAATATTTTAAAAGTAAATTGACTTGGCGTTGTTGCAGCTATAAGCAATAACATAGTCCAGTCGAATTAGTTTCAAAATATTCAACATCTTACACTTATAGTTTTCCGGAAATCCTCTTATATTTACACTTTATTGCACTCAGATTTGTATTTACATATTTCGATTCTGTTATGGTGAGCATCTACTGGAATGGAATGACTGGTTCGGTTATCTAGCAAGTCATTTCACAGTTAACAGTTGAATATTTTGAAAGTGAATTGTCTAGGCGATGTTACTGCTTATGGCTGCAACACCGCCCAGTCAAATTTGTTTCAAATTATTCTACATAATGTTTCTTAAATAGTAAAGACATACAATTCGAGCAACTTGACTATCTATTAAGTGATTATAATTGAATATCCACTTGCCCTCAGCGCGCTAATGGATCTTTCCATTTTTAGCCATGCCCCCTCCCAGTTCTAGCTAAGCTCCACCCACACCTCGATCGTGTTGCATTTGTGGACCGAGAGAAGACCAGCCACAAACTTTTAACTGTAAAATGACTTGCTAGATAACCGAACCAGTCATTCCATTCCAGCAGATGCTCACCATAACAGAATTGAAATATGTATATACAAATCCGTGTGCAAAAAAGTGTAAATATAAGAGGAATATGTTACAGTTTAAAATAATCTTAACAAACCTTATCACAAATTTACTAGCTTTTATCTGTTATGCATTATGCATCACGTTAGACGTTTCGTCATAGTGCAGCGTTTTAGCCATGCCCCGCCCATCTCTAACTAAGCTCCATCCACACCTCGATCGGGTTGGGATCGATCTCTGAACTCCCTGACTAGTGATTTTCAGAAAACTATAAGTGTAAGCGTTGAACATTTTGAAACTACTTTGACTGAACTATGTTATTGCTTATGGTTGCAACAACGCCCAGTCAATTTAGTTTTAAAATATTCTACATAATGTTTATTAAACTGGAAAGACATACAATTCGTACAACTTGATGGTCTGTTGGCTGGACGATGTTACTGCTTATGGCTGTGGTCCGATTTTAACACCTTTTCAAAAGGCGGTGAGATCAAAGGAAAAAAGGTGTCAAAATAACAAAGGCGAGAACAAAGGAAAGAACAAAAGAAAAAGGTATGAAAATCGGATCCCATCCCGCCGTTCATCTACTTATTATTATTATTATTATTATTATTATTATTATTATTATTATTATTATTATTATTATTATTATTATTATTATTATTATTATTCACAGAAAGTCACATCCCTATGTGCGTGGAGTTGCTGATCTTTTTTCAGGCATGGAGAAGCGAATGCTGTAAGATAACCTAATCCGCTCATACATTGATAAAAATCTAAATCTAAAAGACTAATTGAGATATTTCTTTGTTTACGTCCACACTAACCATTCGAACTCCAAATTCCCGCACTATCAATCTCAATGGAAGAATCTAGATTTAGCTAATGCCCAGTCCATCTCTAGCTAAGCTCCACCACGTTTTGCACATTATGGGATCAGTTAGGAAAGGTAAGCTGTTGAATATTTTGAAACTAATTTGACCGGGCGCTGTTGTTGCCATCGGCAACAGCGTCCAAAAAAATTAGTTTCAAAATATTCAATAGAATTTTTTTTAAATAGTAAAGACATACAATTCGTACAACTTGACGGACTATTACGCATTTATAAAAGAGTAAATCGCGTTATTCATGACGTAATTGATTATCACGTCAGACTGTATGTGATGTAATTGATTATGGCGTCACCTGATTAACTGACAAACTGGATTCTTATATTGCAAGGTAACTATACAGGTAAGCTGGTAAGCTGTTGAGTGCTTTGACAGTAATTTGACCGTGACCGTTGCTGTCACGACGAACACGACGATGGGGACTATGATGCTGACGATGACAATAACTCTGAATAAGCATCCGTCAACAATATCGCCACAATAAACACCATTGTGATAATGATAGTGACAATCATAACAATATCGATGACAATGGCGATGATTATCCAGATGAAGATGATAACAACAGTGATTAATGAATTATTCACACACCTTTTGGGTCTCAGCTGATGTTACCGTAATGGACAACTGTCGGCGCAGCACTGATTAAATTCAAATCCCACCTGCACCGGAGTAGCGCTAAAGGATCGAAACTAGTCGTGCTTCGAATGAGTCTATGGTGTGTGAATCATTAATTAATTAAAAAAGTAATTAATTAATTAATTCATAACCGTTATGTATGTATGATTACTGTATTCTGCGGCTGTAGTAGTAGAAACACCCTACAGCTGCAATCAGTCCTTCTTCGCTTTTGCCCACTGTGTCTTGTCCTCAGCCGAAATCCTTAGCTTTCTCAGGTCCATTCGTGACTTGAGTGTACCGAGTCCTGCTTTCTTGAGGTCACCTCGTAGCACGCTTAGCAGATTTATGCACTTGTATTTCGGACCGACCGCTTGGGTACCGGCCGTACCAGCCAAGCTGGTTACGCTCCGCCCATCTTGGATTCGTTCCCTGAACACGCTCCCCTGGGTAGAGCCATAAGCGTATATGAGCCTATGAGAGAGATCGTGTTATAAGAATGACTAAGTTCATTAAAGCGCATAGTGCGCATGTGCACGCTTAGATGCTATTTTTTACAGAGCACGTAGTTTACGACCAAGATGGGATGACGCTTTTAGTGTACCGAGATGGTACCATGTAATCCTTTTTAGTTACTTGTTCCCGCCGAATCTGGCATTAACCAAGAGCAGAATTCGACGGGCTTTCCAAATCTGTAAACCATTTCAAAATCGGTTAAGAAATGGCTGCGTTATCCACGGAAAACCCTTCTTGATTACCTTCAAAATATTGCCGTGACGTCACAACCACGTGGACGCAGAACTTCTAGAATGTTCTAGAACATTGTACTGCGTTATTATCAGCTACGCGCTGATTGGCTGTTGCTCGACCGATGATTGGATGGAGCCTGCGCCTGTGACATCACGAGTAGTATAAAAGGAGGCGCGATCCAGAGATCGAGAGCAACCTCGGCCAGGGGCCGAATAGGTTGGACCTGTACCAGCTACTATCGTCTCGACAGACAATACGCAGATCACGTCGCGTTCTGTTGATTTTTCTCCCGTAGCTAGCAGTCACCCAACCCACCGCACTAAAACAATTTGGAACTTTTTAGTTATTGTTCACGAATATCAAGAGCTACTTCAGAACACGAACTTGCGGTGAAGCCTTTACCGCCTGAAAATGTGATTCTACAGATGTAGAGGCAGCGGTGTTCTTTGGTGGATGACTCGCTGGATATGCCGGCCACACCAAAAACTGGTTATTTAACTGTTCCCGCACAGATGTCGTGCAGGTTCTTTTCGACCGCAGCAAGTAAACATTGCCCGGTGCGTCTTCAGAGCTGACTGACGTACCCCGCACCGTTAAGCTTAAGTTTTGTGTCTTCATCTGCATCTAACAACCCCCGCTTGTGATCGGGTTGTTGTCAACTTCCATCCGTACCATTGGTGTACGAGAACTTTCTTCACAGCAGTAATGCTATTGTATCTCTTACTGTCTCGTTAGACATTCTATATTGTGCTTACAGTCCTGAGTTCGATCCGCTCCCGTCATGAGCTGCTTGCGGTAATCCTGTTTGCGGGAACCAGCCTGCGGGAACTTTCCAGCTTCCTGAGAATGCATCAACTCACGTCAACCTAGGAGTGACGTATCAATTTCAGTAACACGATAGCCCAACTTAAAAATGGCTACCGATTATTCAAGTAACTATACTTAACATTTTAATTATCCCGTTAATTATATTTCTGATAATTATATTGTACCCGTATAAACGGTCCTGATGACTAAAAGGTACCGTAACGGTCTTAGGACCGCTAGTTATAATTTCTGTGTATGTTTATAGTTATTCTCGTTTTCTGTAAGGTGTTTTCGCTAACCGCACAGTAGTAGGTTCGTTAACCTGTACTAAAGATATATAATTCTGATCATTTTACACTGTATTGATTGTTCTGGTTAGTTTATATATATATGGCCAGTGGCCATCAGTTCACATGTTTTGTTTATTTATAGGAAATATAAGCCTTTTTTTCTGCACGTAGGAAACACTATACAGCAACATTTATATATGCAGCACTTTCTCCCGCCACCAACAATTTTTCACTGAGGTCGCTGTCCGTGCTATAACTCTGTTTAGCCCGGCATGCTACCGACTAAAACATTTTCTATTCAACTCGATAGGATAGGTTTAATATGATTAGAGACAACTTCTTCGTTAGGAAATCTGTAGTATACGCCTCTTTCCCGGTAGTTGCGATAATTTAGCCCCGCACTCCGGCAAAATTCATATCTCTAAGATATTGCCTCTCTTCGTGTTCCACTAAGCCTTGTGGCTTCTTAATTGTTTGGATGTCCCTATCCGCACCATGGGCTGATCCGACCCTGGGAAACTATTGGGGTTTCCGAGCGGTGATGGCCAAGGTGTGGTATCACATACATTCCCTCTGTATTCTCGGATACTTAGTAGTTAGCACTTCTGCCAATGTAGGAAAGCACTGCGAAAACATACCTTAATTATTATTTTCTTTGCTGAACAATCCCCTCGCACCGCAGTGCAAAACTGGGCAACTTGTATTTAACCTAATGACATGTTAAACGGTTAGTTCCATAGAACCTGTTGACGGGCGAGATGCGCATCCCCACCGAATTCCGTAAGAATGTCTGGGCATGATATTCAGATCTGCCACGCCCTCACGGGAAGGACATTTACGGTGGGTATTCGTCTCTCTTACACCCACCGTACCGATAGACCAGTTGCCTAAAAATGCTTTTGTGAAAAGTAACCAGTGTCTTGTGACGTTTTATGTGGTTACGGAGCAGGATGTCCGGATTCTTATTCAGTTCGGAGGTCTTGCTAGGTAACATGTATAAGCGCTGTCTTCAGTATTGATGTCTTAGGGCGTCCGTTCTCAATGACAGCCGTGTCTAACTAGGTAGACACCCGCTATTTGCGGCCTAAAATAATCCTTGTCTCTAAAAATTAAATGTGAGGCTAAGCATAGAAGAAGGCCCGCATAAATAAAGCGGCAACTACTAATTTAGCATACTAAGAATTACATAAGGCGGTGACGTGGGAATTCTTCGGGATTTAGGTAAAATCATCGTATAGACTTATTTTTAATTAGGTCACCAAAATCAAATCTTGTAAGTCCATAGATCACGAAATTGCTATGGACAGGCATACTGGTGACACAAACTCGTGGGATGAGACCGTTGTGTTTAATGTTCGCGACGATGGTCGCACGGCCCCACCGGAACGATTGAGTTCCACTGGCCTTAGGAGCCGGTCTTTGTTACCCGTAGGGCAGTCTCGTACAGGATCCGTCACCCCGAGACCGGAAGCTAACCGGCGTCATCATTCGTCGTGCACTTGCGGCGCGGAGAGTCGGCATCAGACACCAGAACGGACCGACACTACCTCGCGAGCTACACAATGACGTCCTCTCCTGGCTTTGTATTTGCTATCTCCGAGTAGGGCGATTTCCAAGGCTCTCTGCGCTGGTGTCTCTTCTGGCATCCTTAGCGCATGGCCAAACATGGACCATCTTTGCTGGGCAACTTTTACAGACAGCGGCGGCGTATTATAACATATCATAACCGTTATACTCTGTACAATTGCTGAAACCACTTTTAGCTATGCCCCGATTATTTCTAGCTAAGCTCCGCCTATTCTTTGCCCGTGCTGAGATCGACCGCGCCCTCTATTCCCAGGATTCCAATATCAAAGTAACTATACAGGCAAGATGTTGAATATTTTGACACAAATTTGACCAGGCGCTCCAACAGCCTCCAGTCAAATTAGTTTCAAAATTTTCAACACAATGTTTATTAAATAGTAAATCCAACAAGGGCATGCGATTCAGTACACTTGATGGACTATTCCAGCTTTATTACAGGGCATTTCCGTTAATTATGATTGTGACGTCAGCCTACATGTGACGTAATTGATTATAACATCATATACTCGATCGACATATCGGATTCATCAATGGACCTTTACTGTTTTTGCTATGCCCAGCCTATCGCTAGATAAGTTTCACCCACACTTCGCCAGTGTTGGGATCGATCGATCCCTGAACTCACTGCCTATCAATTTCCAGAAAACTATACAGGCAAGTTGTTGACTATTTTGAAACTAATTTGACCGGGTGCTGTTGCTGCTTATTGGAGCAACAGCGCCCAGTTAAATTAGTTTCAAAATATTCGACAGGCCGTTTGTTAAACAGTAAAGATATACAATTCGTACATCGTGTCCGACTATTAGTCTAAGACGGACTAAGTCGAGTAATTCATGACGTAATTGATTATGGCGTCATCCTACACGCTACGCAGTAGATTATGACGGCATGTGCCGTCATGTGCTGGGTGGATAAACTAGAAAGACCCTTTGCTATGTAATTGCTCTTAGAACAGTAAGGACAATGATAGCGTTCTTATTCGTTTTGTTTTCATTCTATAACTTTATTTTCAGGAATATCATGTATTACCCAGATACCATTTTCAATATAAGCAAAGTGGGACGGGAATATAACAAAACATTGGCTTATGTACACGGCTTTGCCGAAAAGATCATAGACACACGTGTGGAATATATGGTGAGTGTGAATTCTATGTGATAATATGTGTTCTGCGGCTGTAGTAGTAGAAACACCCTACAGCTGTAGCTAGTCCTTCTTCGCTTTTGCCCATTGTGTCTTATCCTCAGCCAACTCCTTATCTTCCCCAGGTCCATCCTTGATCTGAGTGTAACGAGTCCTGCTTTCTTGAGGTCACGCGGGTAACAGATTTATTCAATGTATTCTCCTCACCTTTTATTTACTTTCTCCCAGTAAAGCGAATTCCCAGTCTCCATGAGAGTCCGTATTGATTGTGTCTTCTGGCATCCTTAACCCATGGCAAACATGGACCATCTTTACTGGGCGACTTTTACCGACAGCGGCAACAGACTACAGATATTTTTCATGTTTTTCGTTGGAAATTATTCTGTCCGGGCATCGGTGTTCAGAGATGGTGCGGGGGAGGTTGTGGTAGCAGGTAAGCGTTAAAGGTGCATATTTAGACCAAAATGCCTGAAACTAAATTTGTTAAAGTTACAGACTTTTAGAGGCTTAAATTGACTGCCTAGATGTAATGAAACGAAATAAATCGTAACATGATGGTTTTATTCCATACAAATTATTATAATTTTCTGAGTTGCGAATTTGAAATAGGGACTCGTGTCTCTCATTCAATTGCACAGCTTAAAAATTATATTAATTTATACGTGATGAAATTATCATATGTTAAGATTTTTTCGTTTAATTACATCTACGCCCACAAGTTAAGCCTCTAAAAGTATACAATTATAACAAATTTATTTTCAAGCGTTCTGCAGTGAATATGCATCTTTACCCTTAGGGCCATTATAGTTCTCCAGGATCAAGGATACGAGCGTTGCTTTGCTCAAACGTATCTTATATGCAATCTTGTCAGTCAAGCATCCAACTGGAGCTGAAAAGATCCGATCACTCAATTAAATGATGTCATACTCAATGAACCTTTCTAGTTTATCCATCCATCATATGACGTCATAATCAACTACGTGACGTGTACGATGATGTCATAATCAATGACGTCATGAATGACGTAGATAAGTACGTCACGAACGCTTAATTGTGGTACGAATTCTATGGCTTTACCATTTAATACACAGGCTGTTCAACAGCTTATACCTGTATAGTTTTCTGAACATTGATAGTGAGTAAGCTCAGGGATCGATCGATCCCAATACCAGCGGTGCATGGGTGGATCTTGAGCCGTGTTCTCCCCGGAGAGTTAATCGGCAATAACACCCTACCTCAATATGCCGTTACGCCAGTTAAGTCTCTAGTGAGAACACGGCCTTAGCTAGAGATGGGCGGGCATGGCTAAAACTGTGCGGGTCCATTACGTGTATAATAACATCACAATACATACTGCTTTATCTAGCTCCTCACTATGCAATAAACATTTTGTTGAATATTTTGAAGGTGTTTTGACTGGACGCTGGCTTAACTAATGTTGAACTAAGGTGACCGTGCTTTGGTTGTCCTCACGTGGGCCATTATACATATAAATGTGAATCCTTGTCTCTAAAAATTATTAAATGTACTCATTATACATAATGTATATGCAATACATTTTTAAATTATGCAATAACTATCATGTTATGTATTTTGAAAGTGATTTGACTGTAAGATGCTTCCAGTCAAAGTACCTGTATTTCTCTTTATCACCACACCGCCAAACTTAAGATTGCACCTATTTGATTGAGCATGTATACCATGCAACACAGCTTATGTTTTTATCTGAGTAGTGAAAAGTAAATCATAGCAGCAACTTCCTTATAGACTGTAGAACTGTATCAACATTTGGAATATCTCACGTTAATGTCCTGGTACAAACACACCGTAAAATACCATGCATAGTATATGTTTGGCATATTATGTCACCTGAATGGATAGCCGGGCCCTATAAGATGATGTGAATTTCCGTGAAAGGAAAAGACCAAACATGAACAGCAGTGATTTAACAGTAGCGAGATATATCGGCGCGTATAGAGAAGGGCCAACACGTCACTAATTGGTTCCAGTTTAAACAAAACGGCCGCCAATACCAGAGTCGTGTTTTTTCTCACACTATTCCGATTCATGTCCAGTTTTTAAACACGTGGTAGTATTTTCATAACCAATTAAAAATTACCAGTCCACTGCATGTTCGCTGTTCAGTAAGTGCACTCTTTGATAATATGCGCGGTACAAAATATGGCATTTGTACTCGCAAGGTGGTGTTTTAGGACACGCTTCCATCACCAACATTAAACAACCGCCATCATGCGGCCGCCTTCACCCACATTGTGTCTCAAGCGAGTTGCTTCTATTAATTTTATAGAAAGACAACCCTGGCAGTGTGGGAAAGAAATATTTAGACTTCTTGGACATCTTACTGGCGGCAAGAGATGAAGAGGGACGTGGCTTGTCTAAGGCTGAAATACGTAACGAAGTGGATACATTCATGTTTGCCGGTTTGTAGACCCGTTTAAACTTTTTCTGATAAAGACGGCGAAAAATGGCCTTTGCAGTGGTCTTTTGAAATGTCCATTTGTAGGCCAATAGATGTTTTTTTGAAAATTTACCACTGGAATCACTGGCTCGGTAACCGAGCCAGTAATTCTAGTGGTAAAATTTCAAAAATGGTCTTTTCTTGGCCTGCAAATGTGGATTTAATAATCAAAATGGTTAATGCACCTAACAATTACATATTATTAAATTAGTGACTCATTTGATTAGAAAAAAATCAACCCCCCCCCCCCCCTATCATCGCCATCGCACGCACGCACGCACGCACGCACGCACGCACGCACGCACGCACGCACGCACGCACGCACGCACGCACGCACGCACGCACGCATACATACATACGTGTACTGATGTATGTTTCTCTGTAGGGCGGGGCCTGTCTGTTTCTTGTAAAACAAGTCATCGGATTTGATTTAAATGATTACACAAGACCAAGTGGGTATGGCTAATCTAGACAACCCCATGATTTGGTGTTGATCCTGAAAAAAATCATCCTGAAAATCCAAAAAAATGAATTGACCTAACCCTTTAACCAATACCTACCAACATGACAGATTTCTTATGTACGTCTGTTAACTGTGTTCTGCGGATGTAGTAGTAGAAACATCCTACAGCTGCAGTCGGTCCTTCTTCACTTTTGACCACGGTGGCTTGTCATCCGCCAAAATCTTTAGCTTCCTTAGATTTCTTATAGATATCGTTCCAAATCACTGTCTTGAAATTCACCTTTCCAAAGTATTCATCGATCATATGACGTCATAATCAACTACGTGATGTGTAAAATGACATCATAATGAATGACGTCATGAATGACGTCGATAAGTACGTCACGAAGGCATATTTGAAGACGGGCTATAGTTTTCAGGAAATTGATAGCTAGGGCATTCAGGGATCGATCAATCCCAACACGGCGAGGTGTGAGTGGAGCTTAGCTAGTGATGGGCGGGGCATTGCTAAAAAATGGGAAGGTCCATTGAGATACTGGCGTATTAAGGGTTACATATTTAAGGTACGTCAGCTCTCATGATTGGTCGTTTTCCCGTTCTGTTTAGGCCACGATACAACGGCGAGCGCTAGCGCGTGGTTTCTGTACGCCCTTGCTGAACACCCGGATGTACAGCAGAGAATCCACGAGGAAATAGAAAGCCTCCTTGGTGACAGAAAATATGTGGAATGGTGAGAAATTTATAATCTAAGAGAAATGCAAAAAAATATGTATGTAACATAACGAAGGGCCGAACTTAGGATTCAGGGGGTACTGTGCAAAGTTTCTGAAATACCTACTTGAGGCATCGGAACTGTCGTTAGGATCAAGAAAAAGCTCGTGTCCAGTTTCGACCGTAATTGTGATGGAGCCCCCGAGATCAGACGGATGTGGGATTTGGCCACATCAGTCTTATACAGTACAGCTCAGAAATAATTAGACTTTTTCAAGCATAAAAAAAATACTATTAACTTATTTGAACATAATTATTTTGTTAAAAATATTCCACAAAACATTTTTATATGGTGTTCAAAATTGCTTTCTTTCGGAAACATGTTGAGTGGTTTATGAGTGGTAGGCTACTATAGATGTGCCATTTATGCCTGTAACTGGAAGTTATGCAGGTGCCCCAACATTATGATTTAAAAAATATTTGTGCCACTATTTGGGGCCCCTGGAAATTTGGGGCCCTATGAAAATGCTCGTTTCATATAACAGCTATCTGAGCCTCTCCCGTAGCCCCTCTTAGATTGTGTGACCTTGGATCTCTTGGCAGTTGAATCGCCCCGCAAATCAAGAACATTATTCACGCTTCCAAGGGCAACACCCCACGCAGCCTATACACTATCCAGAAGAATATATATTACATATAAATGAATATCTATTAACTATAAATTATTTCTGATATCTGAATATTTATCCTTATATGCATAATAAATAATGCAAGACGCGCGTAAATAATTGTACAATATACACTTACTCTCCACAGAATACACACACCTCCCCATATACCGTGTAAAGATGTCTGGGTGTAAAAAAATAAATTCATTCATTCATTCATTCATTCATTCATTCAATTCATTATATCGGGATATGCTTCCTTGCTTCAATCTCGCAAAGAAGATGACTAAATTGCTTTTCACTGAATGAGGTAATCATGTATTGGGATTCGTCTTCGTCCTAAACTTTACATTTGGGTGCACAATTTGAGCCTCCGGGGTGTGCGTGTTTCGAAATGGGCATTTCCATATAAGCTATGCCCTGCCCATCTCTAGCTAAGCTCCACACACACCTCGCTCGTGTTGGGATAGATTGATCTCTGAACACCCTGACAATCAATTTCCAAAAAACTACACAGGTAAGCTGTTGAATATTTTGAAACTAATTTGACTGGGTGCTGTTGCTGCCTAATGCAGCAACAGCGCCCAGTCAAATAAGTTTCAAAATATTCAACAACATGTTTATTAAATAGCAAAGAATTACAAAGACATACAATTCATACAACGTGTCGGACACTTTGATATTTGATGACGGTCTGTATGGAACCCTTTGTAACGTAATGATTGTGACGTCATCATACACGCTCTGAGCTGATTTTGACGTCATACGAGGTCAAATGATGGATGGATCCTCTGGAAAGATGAATTGTGTCCTTAGATGTCCTGGTGTGGATGTGTTCCTTTGACATTTAGACATAGGGAGTTTTGAGTACCTAATTAAACTATGTTGTTGAATAATAATAAAAATAGGGTCAGATCCGTGTAATTTGGACCACCTAGGCAGAAAATGGTATAACACACACGCTATCAAGCGTATAGCCATGGCTATACTGTGTTTTATCCATTCCACAATGGCGTAAACAATATAGAAATATAGAGCTGAGGATACCAAATGATAAGACAATATCGTGCCCTTAAATATTAGTCAAATGTGGTCCATATTACACAACATATGTGTAATATGGACAACCCAATTGTGTAAATTGGACCTATTATAATTTATTCATTTAACAATGATGTACACGATATACCTCTGGTATTTTTGTCTAAAGCAACTCTATCTGTAATTAACAGTGTCAAAAGTGAGGTAACTCGACCCGCTACCTAATGTGCAAGGGCGAGAAGGGGGTGGGGTGAGGTTCATATTACACACACTATCCACATTATACGATTCCCATAACTGGGCATATATGTAACCTATGCCGCCTTCCCAGATAACGCAGCTTACCGGGTCGATATTGGGCTGACACTGGGCTGATACTGAATGGTATCGGACAAGCATTGGCCCAGTAAGCTGCGTAATCTGGGTTATTACTTTAAAATACCGAAAATTACCTGCTTGGAAATATTTAGTCTATTTGTCATAGACATTGTGTCAACATGGAAGTAACTCGTCTCTAGGCCAATTACACAAGGGAGAGAGAGAATCTTGTGAAGTTCATATTACACGCTGGTCCAAATTCCACGAATGTTCACTACTAGTATTCCATGTAACGGCCATGTAAATGTGAGACTACTGCTTGCAGACACCAAGCTGAGAGTACGAGCCAAGTCAGTGGAATCTGTAGAGTTTGAGACATAAATCGGCTCCCCCCCCCCTCCCCCACCCCCTACCCAGGGAGATGGTCTATCTCCGGTGCTCTTCACCTGTTAACTTGCTGTTGCATTGACATCTGTGCAGGAAAGTTCAACAAGACCAAACCCCCAGTGTCAATACTGGGTCTGCCGCTAGAGATGAAATATGCTGACGATGTGAACTTCATAGATGAGGAAAAGAAACCCCTTGACGAACTTCTCCCAATAGCTGCAAGCAAACTAAAAATTGAGAATGAATGCATGAATTCGAAACAGAGTTCACCCACATATACCTATCTACACAGCATGAAACTAAAGAAAATGACGATCCACTTCGTGGCGGCGAACTATGGAGGAAAAGTAAAATCCTGGGCTCACTGCTTTGCAGTACTGCTGACATTGCTGCACGCTGTGCCATGGGGAATGTGGCTTTGCCGCCATTCTGGAAGCAATGGATTCGTTGATCAAAGATTCCCTTGACAAAAAGGCTACGTTTACACAATGCAGCCTGTGTATCCTTGATGCTGTATAACTGTAACAGCTTGGCAGCTCCAAAGGCAGCTCTAGACAAACTCGATGCCTGCCACCGCAAACACCTACGCACCATTACTGGATACCGATGGCCAGACAGCATAAGTCCCAACGATGCACTATACAAGATGTGTAATACGTCGCCGCTGTCTGTAAAAGCCGCGCAGCAAAGATAGTCCACGTTTGGCCATGTGCTAAGGATGCCAGAAGAGATACCAGCACAGAGAGCCTTGGAATTCGCTCTACTCGGACCCAGCAAATACAAAGCCAGATGAGGACGTCATTGCATAAATCTGCTAAGCGTGCTACGAGGTGACCTCAAGAAAGCAGGACCAGGTACACTCAAGTCAAGATTGGACCTGAGGAAGCTAAGGATTTCGGCTGAGGACAAGACACAGTGGGCAAAAGCGAAAAAGGACTGGTTGCAGCTGTAGGATCTTTGTACTACTACAGCATATACTCAAATAATTAGAAAATAAACGATTCGTAACAATGCTGGTGCAAATGACGTAAAACTCTTATGACGTAACAAATAGCCTCGGGCGTGCAATAACACCTTTATACAGAGGCCAATTACAATTTTTAGAGTTCAATGCCACGTTTTAGAGTCCAATGATACTTTTGTCTTGGACGATCACTTGGTAGAATTGCAGCCATTTCATCGGCTAATATATACAGGTATATAAAATACATATATTCTAATTCCACAGGGATGACTTGCCCAATATGCCTTATTTCACCAACTCGTTGAAAGAGTCCATGCGTATTCGCTCGCCTGTACCCCTGATCGCTCGAGAGATCACGGAACCTCTGAATGTAGATGGAGTGACCATCCCCGCATCTAGCGTCGTTGGTGTCGTCATTTACTCACTCCACCATAGTGACACATACTGGGAGAACCCTGAGGTAGTGGCGTATGTCAAGTAATGACTAGGAACATTGTTCCATTAACCTTTTAGCACTCATATTAGCCAAAAGCCGCTTCTGTAGTGGTCTTGAAAAATGTACATTTGGAGACAAGGAGAAGACTATTTGTGAAAAGTTACAACTAAAATGGCTGGCATTCCAGTGGTAAATTCTCAAAAATAGTATTCTCTTGGCCGGCAAATGGACATTTTCTATGAAGAAGATTGAAATTTATTTGAACAAATTCGAGTGTTAAAGTGTGAACGGTTACTAACCCGCTGCTCTCGCGTCTTTTTTCGTTTCGGCATTTTATTTTTTATTGACATTTACAATGGCAAATATATTTCTTATTGTGTGCGTTCATTTTAACACTTTCTTTCCAGTTACCACATTCCTTCTCTAGTAGCACTTACATCTCGCTCGTGCACGCATACACAGGTATGCATACACACGCACGTGCAAACGCACATACATTTTCTCTCTCCGTTTCAATACCATTCATCCCTCATCTCTGTCATCTCTCGCCGATCGCTTCTCTCTCTCTCTCTCTCTCTCTCTCTCTCTCTCTCTCTCTCTCTCTCTCTCTCTCTCTATCTATCTCGCGCTCTCTTTCTCTCTCTCTCTCTCTCTCTCTTTCTCTCTCTCTCTCTCTCTCTCTCCCTGGCAGCGGGTTAGTTACCACACGCACACACGCACGCACGCACGCACGCACGCACGCACGCACGCACGCACGCACGCACGCACGCACGCACGCACGCACGCACGCACGCACGCACGCACGCACGCACGCACGCACACCCCTCCAGCCCCTCTCGCCGGACTTACCTTATCATACGCAAGTGTATTTTCAGCACCCATCTTTGTCATGTTCCTATTGTTTCGTAAACATTATATTTTCCTAAACTGAGAAAGTCCTGAAAGTGTTTCCAAAACACAACAACAACAAATAATAACATATATGGATGACAGGGTTGGAATTTATGCATAACATTTAGAATGCAAGAGTACATCAAAACTGTTATATTATACCAACAAACACAGAGCCATTGAGCGCCTATAAACGGCATCCGTGATGTATGCTCCTAAAGGGAGTTGCGATTGTTAGGAATGAAAAATGTCCAACTGACCAGGGGTAAAGTTGTATAGTCGGCTGAGCACGCAAGTGGAAGCCGACCATACACCATGACACCTAAAATGACACATAGCTTCGTCACGTTAATAAACGGTCCAGAGAATTGAATACTCTGCTCTCTTTATACAGGAGTTTCGACCCGAGCGCTATGAGGAAGATACGTTTGCCAAACGCGATCCGTATTCTTACATTCCGTTTTCGGCTGGACCAAGGTAGGCCTAACACTTAGCCAATCTTAAATACTGACAACTAAATTTTATATATTTATGAAATCTTTGTTCTAAAAATTCATCTTGCTAAAAATTAATATTCTGTGGATCGAATCTGTAACTTGAATGGAAAGATACATTCTATGTATCGATCCGGCAATTAATCATTCAATATACAAATATGACATCATAATGTTCAAGAAACTGTTTCTATGTTGGAGCTGAAGGATGGTGGTTCTTTAAGACAGGCTGTATTTCCTTAAGAAAGCATTCTCTAGCACGTCACTTGTTTTAAAGTACCACCCGTCTATAGCCACTAATCGTGTATGATCCATAAGATGCTCGGCATAGGGCCTGTATTACAGTATAAACTATTTCTTTAAGTTGTGTATCGCAAGTCACATCTAATCACCCACGCATATTTTATAACGTCCTAATTAAAATATTGAAATCAATGCTAGCCATATTAGCGGACCACCTCGGCCACTGTGCTCTGAGAGCTTAGAGCTTAATGTAGCTGAAACTCGTCTTTAGAAGGTAACAACTATGTCTCTCACGCGCTCTCGCTCTCTCCCTCAACCACCCCGTATATCTCTCTCGGCGCGCCCCACCCAACCCGCACCCAACCACCTCTCTCGCTCTCTCTCTCTCTCTCTCTCTCTCCCGCAGGGCCGACGGCCTGCCCACCTGCTCGCCCACCACCCCACCCACACCCCACCGCATCCCCACGATCGCCCACTCGTCCGTCAGTCTGTCTGCCTGCCTGCCTGCCTGTCCGCCTGCCTACATGTCTATCTCACCCACCTCTCTCTCCCTCTTTCTTCTTTTCGATCGCTGGTATCACACTTGGAGAGCCGTTCTCAAGATGAAATCTGTGGTTTTCTGCAGTTCTAGCACAGGCCCATACAGCTTTTCAAGAAAAGAGGTTGACAAAGGCCAGATCTCTTCTCTCAGCAGCTGATACGTACTGCAACATTGAAGTATGTGCTCTGTGGTCTGTTCTGTTTCTCCACAAGGACAAGCGTGCGATGTCGTAAGGTGGAACCGCCTGTACATGTGTTGGCTTAGTCTGTTATGTCCAGTTCTGAGACGAAAAATTGCCACTCGCTCTGGCCTCGAAAGATGATGGTAGGCATCTTCTGATTGAGGTGTTCTATAGAGTGACTTGATGATAGTCTTCATCTCTGTATGGGTAACCATGTTTTCTGTCTGATTCTCTTCTGCACCCACCTTTGCCATCTTGTCTGCTTCCTCATTTTGTTGGACTCCACAGTGTGAGGAGATCCACTGCAATGCTATCTGAAAGTATTTGATGGTTTGTAGTGCTTCTTCAAGTTGTGGCAGCTTACCTTTGGTGATAGCCTCAAGGACGGAGCGGGCATCAGATAAAAAGACAATATGTGCAATAGGGTCTGCTATTCTGCTGATGGTATTAGCTGCATGAACCATTGCTTCGACTTCAGCTCTGTAGTTTGTGCAGTGTTTGCCTGTCGGTATTGTAGCTGACTCATGTTGTTCATTTGGATACTGTATTCCCTTCCTTTGCTAAGTGGGTGGGGGGGGGGATGCCTGCTGTCTGCTCCATTTTTTCTCTTGGTGTCGATCTCATTCCACCAGTGATGATGCGCAGTGCATGGTTTTGTACTTTGTCGAGGTTCTGTTGATGAGACTTAGCTGCTGTCATCCATGAGCTGGATCCATACTCAAGATGTGGTCGTACGGCACCTAGGTAGATGGTCTTGAAGATCCTCTCATTGGCACCCCACTTTGTTCCTGTCAGCTTCCTCGTGATGTTTAGCTTTCTTCTGGCCTTTTCCTCTGCGTTCTGGATGTGCTCCTTCCATGTTAAACTTCTGTCATAGGTGACTCCCCAGTATGTCTGCTGGTCATCGTAAACGAGTGGAGTACCGCCCAGTGTCAGATTGCCAACCTTGGTTTTGGTGGACAGTGAGAATAGCATGGCTGATGATTTTTCTTTGTTGATGGTCATACACCAGCGATTGGCCCAAGCTGTAATTCTGTCCAAGGCGAGATGCATTCTGTACGTGGCAGTCGTTGTGTACTCCTCGGTGCACCAGAGTACGAGGTCATCTGCATAGAGGGCTGCTTGGATCCCATTGGGTAGCTCTGCTACAATGTCATTAATGAAGAGTATGAACAGAGTTGGTGATAATACTCCACCTTGTGGCACCCGTTGTCTCAGCAATACATTCTGTCCAGATTGTCCATCCACCAGCACCCTAGCTCTGCGATTGTGTAGATGATGTGGACCATCGGAGCATGTTGCCACCGATGCCTGTGCGCCGGAACCTCACGAGGAGGCCATCCTTCCACACCTTGTCAAATGCCTTCTGCAGATCAATAAAGGCAGCTAGCATCTCATTCTTGGCTTGAAAAGTGTTCTCTATGACCTGTGCAAGATGTGTTGTCTGATCTTCTGTGCTCCTGTATCTTCTGAAGCCGGCCTGCTCTGAAACTACAATGTTCTCCGACTCCAGGTACCACTGCAACCGCTGGTTGACGATGCGCTCCATGGTCTTGCATATGCAGCTTGTAAGGCTGATAGGACGGTAGCTCAGCACTTTCGCCTTGTTCTTCCCTTTTTTCAGAATAGGAGTCATTCTGGCTTCCTTCCAGCACTGAGGAACCTCTCCATTGATCCAACTGAGATTAAAGTTGTCTAGCAACTTGCGGAGAGATGCACTACCAAGGTGTTGGATCATTTCATTCGTAATGCCATATGGCCCAGGAGATTTCTTCTTCTTCATTTGGGAGATATCCTTCTTCAGTTCTGCTAAACTAATGTCAACTTTCATTGCATCGTGAGTGTTGGTGTCTGTTCTTTCCTTTCGCTCTTTTCTAACCTCTTTTTGACGCATTCGTGGTATAGAAATGTTGCTTTCTTTTGCATATACCTTCGCAAAGGCATCTGCAGCCATCTTTCCTGTCAGTGTTTGTCCATCTTCTTCAAGAGTAATCTTCTCTCCCCCGACACCCTCATCATTCAGTGCTTTAGTCAGTCTCCATAGCTTTGTGGCGTCTCTCTCTAAATTAAACCCTGCCGTCTTTTCCAGCTTCTTCTTTTGGCCTCCGGCTTGGTCTTCAGATAGCTGGGTTTAGTTTGTTGTAGCGTGAAGTGCTTTTCATGACAGGGATTACTCTCTGCATCTTCTCTGGCCTTGTCTAGTTTATTATGTGCTGCTTGCAGTTCTGTTGTCCAGTAGGGCGGTAGGTTTTCCTGAACCCTTCATGAATCGCTTCGTTGGCAGCCTTGAGGATACTTGAATTAAATTCATTGATCACATTGTTGATGTTTCCCCCTTCTACTGCTATATTTTGGGTAAGCTCATTGAAACGAATGCCAAACAGACTCCAATTTGCCTTTTTGTAGTTCCACCTTAGATGTTGAGGTGAACTTGTCGAAATACCTCCAGAAAGAGAGAGGAGGACTGGGCGGTGGTGGCTTCCTCCTAGCTGCGATCCGACCACACTACTGAGGTTTCTGTGAATGTCTTCTGTACAAAATGCCAAGTCCGGCGTTGTTGTCGAGTGCCACCGGCGCGAGTAGAAGGTAGGCTGATCTGTGGGATCGTTGACAAGTAAAAGGTGCTTTTCATCTTGCCATGCTTCAATGTCTTCTACTCGTTTGCCAAGTGTGCTATATCCCCAGCTCTGGGACTGGCTATTAAAGTCTCCCGCAATGAGGAAGTGGCAGTCCGGGACCTGGATTGTGTCAAGTGAGAGATTCTTGTCATTAGGGCAGTAATAATTGACAATGTCAATCACAGAGTTGCTGGTTGTTACCTTGATCTTGATATATTCTGCCTCTTCCATAAAGGTTTTGATCTGGCTGGCGTTCACGCTGTTTGGGACCAAGGTGATCACCCCGCCTTTTTTTCTTCCTCTTCAATCACACCGGAAAATCTGGTAACCTCTGATCTTAAATGGTTTTCCTTCTTGCAAGTGTGTCTCTTGAATGCAGCAGATATCAATATTGTTTTCGTACAGGAACTGTTCGAGCTCTGATTTCTTGTTGGTAACCGCTTCTGCATTCCAGTGCATGCTGTTGATACTGGGGTTCTCTTTGGGTTTGGTCTTCTCTTTCGGTTGGCCAGTAGCTCTCCATCCTTGTCCCTTGGCCCCACAAGACGAGTTGATGGAACCTCCAGTAGCTAAGGGTGGGATCCTTCGAGGCGTGGACCCCGACGCTGCACCTGCCTGGCCGATCCTCACAGGGCGAGCACCATTTCGGTTGATTCGATCTCCAAGTGTCATTTCATTAGCGTTGTGCATAATGCTCTGGTTAGCCCCTCCAAATTTCGGGATTGACACCCAGTGGGTTACACCCCTGTGCCACGTTGAGGCCGAGCATATAGTCTTAAACAGGGGCCTCTCTCCCTTTCTCGCTCTCTATTTCTGTCTCTGTCTGTCTGTCTGTCGGTCTGTCTGTCCGTCTCTCTCTCTCTCTCTCTCTCTCTCTCTCTCTCTCTCTCTCTCACTGCCTCCCTCCCTCCCTCCCTCCCTCCATCCCTTCCTTCCCCCCCCCGTCCCTCCCTCTCAGATGTGCTCAATCACCGCTAATTATACAAATCAGTTAAAAATTAAATTAATATAGGCGTAGTTAAATAATCAGATATTAAGGTCTATTCCGTTTCATTACATTGAGGTACACAATTTAAGCCACAAAAAGTATAAATTTGTTAAGATTTTTATTTTCAAGCATTCTGGGATGATTATGCTCCTATAGCAATAGTTGTCTTTTGTAGAAATTGTATTGGGCAAACATTTGCACAGAATGAACTGAAGGTTGTCCTATCAAGAATTGTCCGGAAGTAAGTATCTGAACTGAACTGAACTGAACTGAACTGAATTGAACTTTTATTTAAACCCAGGTTAAACATACAATGACATATTGAGAAATTTTACAACATTTTATAGATAGAGTCGCAATGGAATTTTCCAGGTTTAACTATGCCCCGCTCATCTCTGACTAAACTCCACCCTTACCTCGCTCGTGTTGTGATCGATCGATCCCTGAACTTCGTGACTACTACTGTCCAGGAAACTCTACAGGTAAGCTGTTGAATAATTTTTAAACTAATTTGTTTCAAAATATACAACATAATGTTTATTAAATAGTAATGACATGCGATTCGTAAAACAACGCTTAGTCCATCTTCAATTATGCGTTCGTGACGTACTTATCTATAACATTCATAAGGTCATTGATTATGAAGTTATTCCACACTTCCCGTAGTTGATTATGACGTCATATGAAGGATGGATAAATAAAGATCCATTACTTAATCAGTATGGCCATAATCTAAATACTTTATCGTTAGTATTATCATTATTATTATTATTATTATCATTATCACAATCTTTATCATTACTTACTATTATTTTCGTTTTCAATCTCATTAATCTTGCCACCGTCATTTCCTTTACCAATCTGTGGCAGCAACAGCTCCCAGTCAAATTAGTTGCAAAATATTCAATAGCATGTTTATTAAACAGTGGAGACGTACAATTTGTACGGCAACGCATAGTCCGTTGTCAATTAACCGTTTGTGACGACCTTAGCTACGAGATTCCATGCCGTATTTAACTATGACGTCATCATTTACGCCACATATTATGACGTCGTATGATTGATTAATAAACTGGAACCCTCCATGATTTAGCTTTTTGTGATAATTTTGAACTGTGGTTGCCAACATTTTATCTATGCCCCGCCAAGCTCTAACTAAGCTCAACTCACACCTCGCTGGTATTGCGATCGATCAAACCCTGAACTCCATGACTATCGATTTCCAGAAAACTATACAGGTAAGCTGTTGAATATTGTGGAACTAGTTTGACTGGGTGCTGTTGTCCAGTGGAATTAGATTCAAAATAATCTGCAGAATGTCTATTAAATAGACGGCCCAGGCTTTTGTCTGATTCATTTAGACGTTAATCATGGCATCCGACACAGACTGGAGATATGTCAACACTTAACTATCAAAGCCTGAATATCTTTCTTGAACGGCATGGAATTTTATAAGTTGCAAGTTTTAAATTATGTGCACCATGTAATTATAGTTATGCCTAATGCTTACGTCAGTACGAGTACCTGACTGTAGATTCGAAGCATACACATATTATCTACACCAATCACATATCTGCATTTCGTCATGTGATTTCACTGATTAGATTTACCGCTCTACCATGTGTAGGCGTAATATGTGGTGTTTTTTTATTTGTTCACAGATTCAAGATTTCTCTTGTTCCAGACAACGTCGCCATCCCTTATCCATGGATTGTATTGCATGCAAAGAACGGGATGAGGCTGAATTTCTCTACTCGAGAATAAGAAGAAAATTAACCCCTTTTATCCCTGACTTCCTCGTATCTCAATTTTAAAACAATCATACAGTTAAGTTGTTGAATATTTTGAAACTAATTTGACAGCAACAGCAACAGCTCATAGGCAAATTAGTTTCAAATTACTCAACATAATCTTTATAAAACCCTCAAGGAGTTTATCGTTCTGGCCTATCGAGACC
>CM067364.1:30167876-30330376 GCA_034401795.1 Chaetoderma sp. LZ-2023a
GCATGACACGTGTGTTTTAGCGTTTTGGCCTCTCGGGACCAAAGGGTTAGGTAGAATAATTTCTTATTAGACTAACTGTTGATTTAGACTGTTTTGAATGAGGGAAGCAATCTGCCACTTGTGAGCTCATGTCACACTATTTATCGCCAGCTTTCAGTCAAGTTAGTGTCAACATATTCAACATTTTAACTGCATAGTTATTTTGAAAATGAGATTCTGGAAACTGACGTTTCAAATTTTGACATCGGTTTCAACACGTGTGTACAAAATGGGCGTAGGTTAGCTAGAAATGTGTGTCGCATAGGTAGAAATGGATCCACTCTTTATTGCTGTACGTAGCAGGTATAGCATAGTGTATTCAAGGGTAGTCACTGGGGGTAGCCACGTGGTTAGCTTAATAGTGAGGTCTATAGTGTAGTGTTTGCTGAAGTAATGTCATCCAAAAGAGTATGTATGCACAATCATATATATATATATATATATATATATATATATATATATATATATATATATATATATATATATATATATATATATATATATATATATATATATATATATATATATATATATATATATATATATATATATATATATATATATATACATACATATATATATATATATATATATATATATATATATATATATATATATATATATATATATATATATATATATATATATATATATATATATATATATATATATATATATATATATATATATATATATATATATATATATATATATATATATATATATATATATATATATATATATATATATATATATATATATATATTGGAAATCAACTGTTGGCCCCAAAAGAATGTAGTTCTTTACATAAGCTTTCTTGTAAGATAATGTTCTTTAAGAACTGCCATTAATTGGCCTGAGAAATCTAAATAATGATACATATTATGCAACCGTTTTTAGCTCATCTGGCCGGAATGGCCAAGTGAGCTTATGCGATGGCGACTGTCCGTCGTCTGTGGGGCGTCTGTCGTCTGTTGTCTGTCAACCTTTTCTTTAAACAACTTCTTCTCAAGAAGCACTGCACCGATGTCACTTATATTTGGCAGGAAGCATCCCTAGGGCATAGAGATTCAAGTTTGTTCAAACGAAGCCGATCAGCCAAAATCCAAGATGGCCGCCTGCCAAAATGGCCGATTTTTAGAAACACTTTAAAAAATCTTCTTCTCCGAAACCGCTGGAGGAATTGATTCCAAACTCATAACACATCATCTATAGCAACGTTAGACCCAAGTTTATTCAAGGCAACCTGAATGGCCCATTTGCTTGGCGGTCATCTTGGATGACGTAGTTTTCGCGAAAACGGCTTCTTCTCCCGAACCGCTGAAGGGATAGAGCTGAAATTTGGGAAATATGCTTAGGGACCAAGGACCATTAAAATTTGTTCAAAGGAACTTCATACGTCAAAAAACATGGCCGGCATCAACCAATCACAATTTAGCTTTTGTTTGTCATATTGGCCTTTTTGTATTTGATGTATTTTGATGGCGAAAATTGCTGTATATATGCTTATCATGGTGGCGAGTTCAAATATGCCACTTTCGGGACTGTTGGATAAACGGTTTGACTGCCATCTTGGTTTGTTTTCCTGCCATAGGCTCCCATAGTAAAGCAATGGGCCTATAGTAAAGCAATGGGGAATTCTTTAAACGACTTCTTCTCAAGAACCGCTAAGGCCGATTTCAATTATATTTGGCAGCGAGCAGTCTTAGGGCATAGAGGTCTAAGTTTGTTCAAACGAAGCCGACCGGCCAAAATCCAAGATGGCCACTGGCTAAACCAGTCAATTTTTAGAAATGTCTATAAAAATCTCCGAAACGGCTTGGGGGATTGAAGCAAACCTCATGAAATATGATCTAGGGCAGGAGCTGAACCAAGTTTGTTCACGGGAACTTGATTGGTCAAATGGTTCGGCGGCCATCTTGGTTGACTTAGTTTGCGCAAAAAGGACTTCATCTTCAGAAATGCTGAAGAGACCAGGCCAAAATTTAGCAGCTATGATTACGGACTAAGGGCTATTAAATATTGTTCAAGAGAAGTTGATCCGTCAGAAAACATGGCCGCCGTGGGCCAATCAAAATATAGCGTGTTTGGCGGCCATATTGGATTTTTTTATTTGATGGATTTTAAGTCCGAAATTGGTTTTGTAATTTTCGAAATGGTCGGATAAACGGTTTGGCGGTCATCTTGGATCATTTCCCCGCAAAAGCTCCCATACTAAAGCAATGGGAAATTTAAAATGTTTTCTTCTCGAGAACTACTGGGATGATTTCAATTATATTTAGCAGGGGCTGATTTCAATTATATTTGGCAGGAAGCATCCTTAGGGCATAGAGATTCAAGTTTGTTCAAAAGAAACCGATCGGCCAATTTGGACAGCGGCCATCTTGGATTTCAGCCCCATTTTAGGAAACGTCTTTAAAAATCTTCTTTTCCGAAACCGCTGGGGGAATCGATTCAAAACTCATGAAACATCATCTAGGGCAAGATGTAAGCCAAGTTTGTTCAAGAGGACTTGATTGACCAAATGGTTCGATGGCCATCTTGGATGACCTAGTTTTCCCCCAAAACGACTTCTCTAGAACCACTGAAGTGATCAGGCCGAAATTGTGGAGATATGATTAGAGACTAAGGGCCATTAAAGTTGTTCAAGGGAAGGTAATCCGTAAAAAAAAACCATGGCTGCCGTGGACCAATCAAAATGTAGCATACTTGGCAGCCATATTGGATTTTTTATTTAATGGATTTTGAGGCCGAAATTGGGTTTATATATGTTAGTGGGTATTCTGATTTCATATTTGCTATTCTTGAAATTGTGGGATAAACGGTTTGGCAGCCATCTTGGATCTTTTTCCTGCCAAAAACTTCCATACTAAAGCAATGGGAAATCTAAAATGTTTTCTCGAGAACCACTGAACCGATTTCAAGATAGAGGTCCATGTTTGTTCAAACTAAGCCGATCGTCCAATGTGGTTGGCAGCCATCTGGGATTTTGGTCGATTTTTTGAAATGTCTAAAAATCTCCGAAACCGCTTGGGGATGAATTCAAAATGTATGAAATATCATCTAGGGCATGAGCTGCACCAAGTTTGTTCAAGGGAACTTGATACGCCAAATGGCTTGGCGGCCATCTTGGGTAAACTACTTTTTGCCAAAACAACTCCAGAACCACTGAACGGATTGGGCCGCAATTTGGGGGATATGATTAGGCACGGAGTGCCAGTAAAGTTTGTTCAAGGGAAGGAGCTATATCAGAAACATGGCCGCAGTGGACCAATTAAAATGTAGTGTGCTTGGCGGCCATATTGGACTTGCAAAAATGTCCACAAACTCATTTAAAAGACTACTAAACCACCCACCAACAATTTTGACAAAAGTTCATAGTGCTCCAGATGAGCAATACAGGCCTCTTGGGCCTCTTGTTAGTGGCCAGGAATCCATGGCTTAATTTGACTTTCTGTATGCCTGTAAGCAAAGACCATTGGACATTGAAATCTTTAAACAAAATGATTGTTTTTGCAAATAATTCTAAGATTAAAAGCTAAATTGTACGTTTCCTTTTATTCTTTACCTTGGAATCAATTTTAAATTTTTCGTTGAAATAGTAATTGATACGTAATCTAAGGATTCTATATACAGCCCATCGTTTCTATATTGGAGGCCAATTGTTGGGCCCAAAAGAATGTGGTTCTTTATATAAGCTGTATTGTAAGATAATGTTTTGTAAGAACTGTCATCAGCTATCTAACAAATTTAGCAAATGATTCATGTTATGAAAGCGTCTTTAGTGTCCAAGTGTTGATGGCCCATTTATTGTTTCCAGTATAGACAGGTTCGACTGTAGATGCCAATCTATGGCAATCTATGGCTCCGTCATCGCATATGTCAAACAGCCTAATAAGCAATAGTCCATGAGATGACCTAGTGATCTTTCACTTAGGCTGCACCCCAGGGGGAACTAGGGTTTTCTGGTTTCGTCGGATAAGGTTAGGGTGTCTACAATGCGATTTTAAATGTTGAACTTGCCACATCGTGACCGTTTTAGGTTTCCAACAACAAAATCTTACCCCACCATCGGTCTTCAATTTTGAAATTTGACAATAACACATATGAGGTAATGAGTAACAGGAAATCTGCAATTTAGCTTTAATAATGATCATTTGGCTTTAAAATTCCAGTGTTTATTGGCATGGTTTTTGCATACAGGCTTACCGAAATTCAAATTAGGCCATGGATATCTGGACAATAAGTTAGTCGCTTCTAGTGCATGTTGTAAATTAAATCTAATCAGCACAGATCATGTCACATGCCTGTTAATTACTATTTACTCAAATTAAAAAGGGTACAATATACAATTCTATAAGAGAAGACTTCCATGTTTTCATATTTATAAAATAAACTAAAACTAAAACCGACTGTATGTACGATGGCCATAGATTGATGGTAATTCACCTTTCCAGAGTACCCATCCATCATCTGACCTCGTATGACGTCGTAATCAACTCAGCGCGTGTATGGTGACGTCACAATCATCACGGAGTTATAATACGTCATTATGAGTGTGACGTCAGTTAGCTAGTAATGTAAATGATTATGACATCAGATACTTGAGTGACAGATCGGATCTATCAATGGACATTTCCGGTTTTAGCTATGCCCCGCCCATCTCAAGCTCCGTCAAGTTTATTTTATAAATATGAAAACATGGAAGTCTTCTCTTATAGAATTGGCTAGATAACCGAGGTCATCATTCCAGTGGTAAGATTTAAAAAATAGCCTCTTGGTCTGCAAATAGACATGCATTCTCTTAGGAAATTCTTAGATTTTCTTGACCATTAAAGCGTTCATCTTTAAGGTGTCTGCTTGACCTGTTTCGACCACACTACCCAGCTGCCTTGAAATTTGCATAATGGCTTTCGAAATGAGAACTTGACTATTGAGTAGACCAAGAAAGATCAAAATTTTATAAACAAGTGGAATTATAACTACAGGGAAAACAGAGTCAAGCGCGATTGATCAGATAATGTAATATAGAATATGTCATGATTATCATCATCAGTGGACCTTTCTACTGCATCTATCCATCATATGATGCCATAATCAACTACGTGACGTGTAGAATGACATCACAATCAATGCTATTATGACGTAGATAAGTACGTCACGAACGCGTAATTGAAGACGGACTATGCGCTGTTGTACAAATTGTATGTATTTACTATTTAATAAATATCATGCTGAATATTTTGAAACTAATTTGACTCAGGGCTGTTGCTACCACAGGCAGCAGCAGCAGCACCAAGTAAAATTAGTTGCAAAATATTCCACAACTTACCTGCATAGTTTTCAGGAAATACCAATCGGAGTTTTGATCGGACAAATATCTAAGTGAAAAACTTAGAAAATCTTAGAAACTTTTCTTTAAAAATCGTCCGGAGATTGCCCAAATGATACGCCTCTTAAACGACCTGACAGCTTTCAACCCAAATTTCCATATTTTCAGGTGCAAATGATCCAGGTGAGCAACACTGGCCCTTGGGCGTTTTGTTATGGTGGTCATCATGAAAATATTACTGTTGGGCAAAATTATTGGCCTCACTATCCTCTCTGGATCTCTCTTCACTATGCTTCTCTCTCTCTCTCTCTCTCTCTCTCTCTCTCTCTCTCTCTCTCTCTCTCTCTCTCATATAAATACTCAATATGATCTACATGTATTATAATATTTAATCTGTTTATACGTTTACTTTGTTATTTTGTGTATATGTTTATGTGTGCCGCCTATAAATCTTTTCTGTAGGGAGAGGGCTTTTCTACTGAAAAACTGAAAATCTTTTACAATGTTCTAGCCAATATATTAGCCAAATATCATTTTTGTTAAGTATTAAATATTTTAGACAGCTTTACTACGGGAACGGTGTGTCGACCTCTTTCCCTCTTTGGTGTGGTGGATGGTTGGTTGGTTGGTTGGTTGGATGGTTGGTTGGTTGGTTGGTTGGTTGGTTGGTTGGTTGGTTGGTTGGTTGGTTGGTTGAGTTAACGGTATAGGGATCTGTACTCCTCGGGTCATTCGCATGAAATTACATACAACCCGGCATGGTTGCTAGAAAATCATGAGACAAAGGCGTTCTACTGCTAAAATGTAACTACTTCTCCCAGCCCACCACACCACATACCATACCCATGATCAGTTCTGTCTTTTTGTCTCGCTATGCCAACGGATGTTTTAGTAATTTAGGATTGCTTGTTTGGACTGATATAAATATAATGTTGAATTCTACGCGAAAGGCCAAAAGAGAGAATTATCCATAATTTGAGGTCTATTCTTGTGAATATTTTAATGGCAATTTCAGGAAATAGTAACTAATTCATCTAACACGCACGCACGCACGCACGCACGCACGCACGCACGCACGCACGCACGCACGCACGCACGCACGCACGCACGCACGCACGCACGCACGCACGCACGCACGCACGCACGCACATATATATATATATTTGCCATTCTAGCATCAGTAATAAATATTTGGTCCTTAAAACTTAATCATGTTCAGTAAATCATAATTAGGACTTATTTTATTTTACTGTTAACAATTACCAACTAATATGTATTTCAAGCTGTGCCATATGTATTGACAAAGCATACGCGCACATATGTGCGCGTATGTCACGTGCCCTCATACAATTATTTGATTGGTTTATATAACTAGTGTATGATTTCATTATTACACTCACGTGCTGTTAGTCACTGCTTACGAGACAATTTTAGCATTCCGACTAGGAAATTCTAGTACATAATTCCCGTGCAAGAGACGTGTGTTAACAATAATGTGCCATCTCATACATTGTGATAACACAAACTTGTCAATAAAACTATGAAATTTCACTTCAATAAATCAATCGTCCATATAGTATTCACTAATTCATTGCCTCATAGTCTCTCTATATCCAAGTTAATATTCCCACGTTGGCGGGAATGGTGTTTATGCAGCAATCAAAATGTGCTTCATTTGAAGGTGGTGACCACTGTCCTGCGGTCAGAATTGAAATAATAATAATAATAATAATAATAATAATAATAATAATAATAATAATCGTTATTTAAGGATGGTAAATCTTCAGTAGCCTGATTTTGGGGAGGCTGTCGCGAGATCCGTACCTCATTTCGAACCAGAGGCCTGCAGTAGTGGTTTGGCACATAATTTACACATGACATAATCAATTTGGTTGATGACGGCTGTTGTGGCTTTGAATGCTGTTTCTGCCTTACAGTATGTGATGTGTTCTGCCCATGTTTGTCGGTGACAACATCGGTGTTTGAAGGCAGTGTCTGTGGCAAAGAAATCAGGAGCACTCATGAACGAGGACAGAGCTGTTCCAAACAATTGCCCTATGACTAGAACGTCAGTGTTCGAACTCAGTTCGACATATAAATTACATGATTAAGAAATGATCTAGTTGGCCTTTTCGGCAGTTGGGCCATATGATATGCATTAACAATGCGGCACTTGGCGGTTGTACCATTTGACAACAACATGGCCAGGTCAATGAATGCAATACAATCGCTGACAGATCCGAAACTTAGGATGTCATCCAAGAGTCTCGGTCCGATAACCAAGCCCAAACAGCGGTACATGGTCTGTTTCTGCAGCGTGGTCAAGTAGTGTGTGACCTGTATGTCACTGATGTTGCACAACATTAACCCCACTGTAAGTCGCTGTGACGGGCATTCCTCATACGGAGGTGGTCCAGAAGATTGACGTGGTTGGTGCGTGCCGTGTGATGTGGCTCTTCTGGTATATTAGTAAAGAGGAGATTCCACATCTCCCGGTTCATATTGCGGTATGGTACGGCGATGACGTTCGTATTGGAGAAGATGCCGGACATGGTGGATGAGGTGCAGGCCGTAGGTCACGGAAGGTCCCCTCGCTGATCGGCGAATACTTGTGTAGAAACGGTGCTGGATCGTTCCACACTGGGAAAATTTCTGGCATAGTCAATGAGCATGCGTGCAGTTCTCCCGTCATATGATGCTTCTTCCAAATCACATGACTGTTGTTCGTCGGATATGGGAGACTGTAATGCATGTGGGTTGAGGGTAGGCATGGGTTCACTTCTCGTTTGAGCCCCACATCAGGCGCCACTTGTTGCTTGCGGGGGTATGCGCTGGTCCATTCTGCTGCTCCACTCCATTGCACCGCATGTACATGATGCGTGGAAGGGCTGATTAGCTGCGGTTCTCGGGGTAACGGATCCCATATCATGACTCTCCGGAGAGTACACAGACTGAATTCTAGAGCTGGTGGAATGATAATGTTCCAGTGAGGCCAAGCGACCATTGCCGCCAAGATTGAACCTCACCGTTTCATCCCAGCAATTAGTGTCACCGGTATGACGGTCCATAACTCAATTTAGGGGCCTGGATGTGATAATTAATCTAGAAATATAAATACTATACAAACAATGGTACTCGTTTGCCAGTAGACCAGAGAAAATATACAGTACATAGAACTAAGTTGGTGTCTTGATACCGTGGGTTCGTCAGAGGTACCTCACCGATCCGTATATATCCGTGAGGTATCCCAGTAAAGGAGCGTCCTAACGAGGCTACTCATATAGTTTAATATAAACCATTATACCCCTAACAAATATATTATTGTTGCGAGAGGAAAGTGCCTCTCGTGGGTCTCCATCACAGGAAATGCCTTCAATGCCAAAGCGTAGGAAGAGAGCTGGAAAAAGGGCAACTCTCTTGCTCAAACATCAGCTAAGTGTAGTTTGAGTCAATCATAGTGAAATTATAATTAATGTGATGCATGCTGTTTTACGTGACGATGGGGCGGATGATTTCCGAAGAATTCAAACACCATCATCTTATATAGGTCTAAGATACTGCATTGGTAGTTGCCGCTTTATTTATGTTGTCCTGCTAAATTCTAACCTACTATTTAGTAGTTAGATTTACTTCCAAGCTTTGGCCACAAGGGCCAGGGATTTCTACCTATCTTTTGACACATGAGCCTAACTGGCGAAGATGCTCGGCTTCCTGAAGATCACCCCACATAGCATCTCCCTCAGAAAGGGAGCATGCAGACATGTTACAGAGTGACAGTTTCAGAATCACCTATCGATCTGGTTACATATCACACTGCAACCACATACAACAGCTCTAGGACAAGTCACCATTTATATAAGCAACGTGAAAAGCGCATAAAACGTTTATGGTGGGGAGTAAGAGACATATATCCATTTCTAGTGACCTTCCCGTGAGGGCGTGGTGGGTTCCAAGACCACACCCAGTCACTGTACGGAGTTAGAAGGAGATATGTATCCCATCCGTCACCCATGTGTCGGGGGTAGATCATTTCTAGATCCGGCTCCGGGGAACTAACGTTTGCCTGTTGTTAGGGTTAAGTTCTAGAATGCCCAGAGATGCATTGCTGGTCAGTTTTACATATCTTTTCGCAGTGCTTCCTACTTTGGCAGGGTTATCTATGCTAACTAGTATCCGAAGATACAGAGGGAGTGTATGCGAAATCGGCACTTTGTTCTTCGCCGCTCGGAAACCCCAATAGTTTCCCAAGTCGGATCATGCCAGCATGTCGATGGAAGTTCCAGCCAATTTATAAGACTTGCGGCTGGAGGAGCATAGAAAGAGACAATCACTCAATATAATAATAAGAGACCATAAGGTATTTGGCCAATTTTACACAATCTAGCAGTGTGCAGTGTTACATATCTGCTACATCCGGAAAAGAGGCTTACACAAATGTCTCTTACGGAGTGGTTTTCCCTAACTACTTTAACACTATCCTATCGAGCTAGAATAGCCAGGTTTAGTTGATCACATGTCAGGTTCGGATAATGCGAACATGAACAGTGACCTCGGTGTGAAATTGATGCTGGGGGAATAGTGATGCATATTTAATGTTGCTGTATAGTATAGCTTAATGTACTGCGGTTCTAGAGTTTTATATAAAATAAATAAAACAAGTAACTAGAATGGCGGCTTGCAATATACATAACTAACTATTACAGTAGAGACAGTAAATAAGGTCATAGGACCTTGTGGTGCTCATTAGTGATATGCACGCCAACAAGGATAATATTTAGATAAAAATACAAATTATAAAATGCGGTCGCAGACGACCTGGGCGATACCTATTAGTCATCAGTACCTGTAAGGAAACGATGAATACAATAATGTAAAAATATAGCTAAATGAGTACCTATTAGTCATCAGTACGGAAAAAGTTCGTAAATCACTGTTGCCGATTATACAATCAAGTTTAAAACAAGAAAAAAATCAAAAAATTAAAAAAATCGATTTAATCGAGCAAAAATCGATTATTTGACTTAATCAGGCATAATATAGTGTTTAGTGCTGTAATACAGCTAATGCATCAGTGGTTTGATTGTTCAAGCAAGGTAGTTGTAGAAACATCTATTCCTGACATTCAAGCCTGCACCGTTTTAGTACAGTCCTCTACTTGGCTCATAAGCCATGCCCCCGAATGTTTATATATGCTTGATGTGCTGGTGATCGGAAACATCTGATTGCTACTGTTTATGGAACATCATCCACCTCTGAAGGCTATAGGCTGGTGTTGGTGGCCATTTTGCGGAAAGAAATGTAAAAAATTAATCACTGTTTTTCGTAGTAAATTCTTCAATTTTTGATAAAAATTTTCATAAATTCTGCCGATTGTTTTTGAAATATTTGACTTAAAGCTGTTGCAGTCTAAGCCCGCAGTCAAATGATTATCAAGATATTCAAATTTTCCAACGCTGAAGAATATGGAAACGCTACAGGCTACATACCATAATTAAAAAAGTTAATCTATGCAATGTTAAAACTAAATTGGCGCCTTTTTACTAGGTTGAAAATCTGGGCATAGGCGTCGGTTTTTTAAAACCATGATTCAATGGGAACGAGTTGACAATAAATTCCAAATTGACCTCATTATACTGGACAGGGTTGTTCCTTGCGTTCAGCCAATCAGATGACTGGTTGATAAAGCTTGTTCTCTTGAACATCTAGGCCTACCTAGGAGAGGTCATTTAACTTAGAACCAATTTGAGAAATTGCGTGTTCTCTTATTTTTCTTGAAAATTGGGCATTTTTTTTAGTAATTTATTTATTTATTTATTATTATTATTATTATTATTATTATTATTATTATTAAATTATTGTTATTATTGTTTTTATCTTTAAGAAAGCTATGCTCTCCCTCCCTCCCTCCCTCACCATGCAGTTGCTACTTCCAAAGTTCCAAGATTAAATAATCGATTATCCGATTAAATCGATTATTTTCCAGACATCAAAATCGATTATTTATTTCCGACAGCCCTAGTATAGTATATTATATTTAGTCAACATGGGTGGTTATATTATATTTAGTCAATGAGGATAACAAGCCCATTCTATATCTATAGTAATGTCTATGTATATTTGTGAAATTGTGTGCTGGGTTGGGTTGGTATACAATAAAAACTGTCTATCAATAGTTTTAGGCGAGCTGTGTTCGTCAGCTTGATTGTATGTACGGAAATCAGTAACATTTATAAATATATATATTAGCTATTTGTGATAATTCAGTTCCAGGAACTTTCCAGTAGCTATAGCACAATGGTTAGTGATTTTAAAAATTTAAAAACGTTGGATTTATTTGATTTAAATCAGAGTTATTTAATTTAAACGAGATTTGTTTTATCTATTTAATTTTTTCAAATTGTGAAAAGCCAATTTCCGCAACAGATGCACATATCATTATGAAATTGTGTATTGAATGATTGCTTCACTAAATAGGCTTCCCAACTTCTACTTAAATTTAATTAACTAAGTAGTGGGACTAATCGTTACATTACAATTTTAATCATTTCTAATCGCACCTAAGTAGGCTTGCACGATTTTTCTTTGAAACATCGCGATCGATTTTGAAAGAAAATCTCGTGATTTTCTATTTAAAATAGGCCAAATTCCCAAAAGCATAAAAGTAGTATGATAGGTCATGAAAACCGTGGCTAGGAATTGTCAAAGATGATGAAACGACTACCGTCGGTCGGGTTTCGTACACAACTATGCAGTACTATTAGGGCTGCTCGTTTATGGAAATAAATAATCGATTATGATTTAATCAATATAGTACCATACTATATTGATTAAATAAAGTCATATGCCATTGGAAATACACATTCATATCTGCGTTGCTGTTTGGGTTGCTAAAATTCTGACATTTGAGCTGTAATTTAACAGTTTACTTGATGATAGAATTGGTAAAGATGGTGATGATGGAATGATGGTAGCTTACTATAGTTGACTAATGATGGTTAAACACATCTACAATTACTTAATCTAAAAATGCTGCGCTCGACTGACAAATACTCGACTATTGGTCACTACATTTAGCAGATCGAACCTATGCCGAGAGGTATGTAAATAATTATTGTATGAGCATGCACAGTTTATAGTTGCTTTCGGAATATAAGATCTACATGCAGGAAAATTCAACATGATGCAGAATTCAAAATACAACAATCTGGAATGTTGTTGCCTTATTTTCTTTAATTAGACCATGACAACTGAATCTAAAAAGAAATAATATTACACCGCCTGACCTAGTTATTAATTGAAATTGCTAACTTTAGAATTAAAAGGAATTAGATTTGCTGATTATTGTCTAACACTCTGCAACTAAGTATATACTTGGTATTTCATGACAAGTTCAAGTTCACGTTTTATTCACTCAGTCTTTACATAAAGCGTATGAAGGAAAATATCTTACAATTAATATACTTGCGGTAGATATAAATTACATATTTCATAATGTTAGCATTATAACATTAAAATGTAACAGAGCATGACTATTTCTCATAAGTTCTATGTACAGTTTGTTATCACATTAGCATTTGTTTAAGTTTAATTAAAATGGTCATATACACGGACAATTTAGATATAGCAGGCATAATTGTATGCGAGTTTAAAATCACGTGTTTTCTTCGCTGGATAAGGTATTTACAGAGGTTTATTAGCACAGGCATGTTGCATAGCCCTTTTGTTTTTTCTATTGTGTGATTGGTAGTGTAGTACTCAGAGATATTTTATTGTCTTTCTGTGTTATATTTGGGACAGACAAAAAGAATGTGCCGTTCATCCTCTACACAGTTACATTATATCACAAAGACGTTCACTCCTTGCAGTTCCCTTACACCTCCCAGTCTCAATAGCTAATTTGTAATTTAGCCTTCTAAAATGGCACAACGTTATTGCATCACGGTGAAGTATCATTCCAAATTTACATGTCTTTTTATTTTGTTATAGAATAGGGTCCGCAGTGAAAGAAAGAAAATTATAGGGCGATTCGACGGAGTAACTAGATGGTTTTCTCAATGACAAAGGTGTTACCTCGCTATTGTTAGCTTGTTTATCATAGCGCTTTATGTTGTGATTAGTAATTATTCGACACATGCATAGCACTGCGGAATATAAACACAATGAAATCGATTATAATTGTACCCATGTACTGCTAAAATGTTATGGAAAAGTACACACTTCAGATTTTAAACAAACAAGACATTTTTGGCGATTTTCCAAATTTTTCTCAATTACATCATAAAAATCGCGATTTTAAAAATAAAGCGAGCATCACGATTAAATTGAAAAATCGTGCAAGCCTACACCTAAGTCCAATTGCAGTTTACTATTTATGATGTTTATAAGAGCACATTGTTCATGTATGCTTATCCACTTGAGAAAGCACATGCATTCATGCATCCCTTAGCAAATGACTGCATTGGTGCCCTGTGAGAACAACTTGAAGACCTGCGCTACATGACGTTAGTAAGCCTAATCAGGCAGTTTCCTCATAGAAACTAATTTCGAAAATATTTGCATGGTCGCCCTATTAGATTTTGCATTTTAGCTAATTTTGATAGCGATTCTGCCAAGGCCCCACAGCCGATAGCACACCAAACCCAATGGGTTTCCAACAACCATTCAAAGCTACAGAGAGCTATCCCACAGAAACCGATTTTCATGATAGAATGTCTGGCAGACATATTGGATTTCAGGTCGAAGCCAATGTTGAGAGACTGTCCCCATAGATTTTCACGGTTGTTAATAATTCAATCAAATCTAATTAGTGCTATTATATTGAAAATAATATTCAAGGTGGGCCAGGTGGCTATTTTGGATTTTATATCCATCCACAATAGTTCTATTTATATTTTGCTGTACAATTCTGCTGTAACTCGTTTAAATTGCAATGGTATTCAGGTTTTTAGATTTAACTTATTTTGCCTTACCACCTATCACGCCAGGAATCCATCAATGACCCTTGAAGCCAGAGAGTTTTGAAATGTGAGAGAAAAATTTTGAGCCATTTTAGTATTAATAGAGCCTTAAGATCTCTGAATGACCATCACATGTCACAGCATCAATCTCTGAGTATTTAATTGACTGCAAATCAATTTATTACTGTTTATAGCCGTCATTAGTATATTAAATTGGGCTCACTAATCTGGGGGATTAAATTTAGGCATTGTAATGTCCTTGTATTGCTCTGTACAATTAATGATTACTCATTATATAATAATGATTTCTCCCAGTGTTTAAATCATCCAGGGATTGGTCACATTTCGTATTCAGTAACATTCAGTCATACAATACAATCATCATTCTTATTGATAACAGACTATTCAGTGTGAATGATTAATCATCAGCCCAGACAGTTTCAAAATGTTACAGGTATGACTTTTCAAGTCAAAGATAACAGATAAAGGGTAATCTAAAGCCTTAGCATTATACTTGCACATCAATTGATTTTGGTATGAAATGTATTTACATATTATAGCTAGATGCAGCATGACACGTCTTGATAAATAGTATCAATAATAACTTAAAATCTTATTGTTAGAGAATCTTGTAATCTTACTAAGACTGACAAATGAGCAAAGTGGAAGATGTTGTCTGTTGAACTTGGAGATTGTTACACCAAATTGGAGATGTAAGTTGCCAGATTAACAAATTGCTGATGTAATATCTATATGGATCTAATAAGCCTAGTTCAGTAGCTGAGGCAGTCGTGCAAAGAGCTGCACACAGTTTTGGCTGTATTCGTGAATTCATGATTTCCAAGTTCTATCATGTTGTAATATTTGCTATGGTAATTCACACGGATCTACCTCTGTTATTATTAACATGATACATGTTGGATGTTGCATACCAGGTACATATCACTAATATGTTTGACACATATATACATTTTTAAATAGTTTACGTGTAAACTTCGGTCTGAGATTAATTTCAAACTATTATCGAGCCGGTTATGTTAGTGTTACATTTATGCAAATAACCTTCGCCAGTAATGGGTAAATGTGCCTATTTCTTGAGCTGTATTGAAAAGAAAGAAAAATAAATAATTGTATTATATTCCTCGAAAATGAACTCCGAGGGGATATAGGAATATTTGTCTTCGGTTATGTATGTATTTTTATTTTATTGACGCACTGGCAACGTGCGGCTTCAATTTCCATGTGCTAACTTAGCCGACAGTCATGCACCCATTAGTTTAATTCGTTGATCACCATCTCCCGGTCGGGGGATCGAACCGCCATTCTGCAACTCCGCATAGCATCAGCAAACAGGCATCCTTCCACTGGACCACTGCACCAAGACTAAAAGTCAAGGATTGGCCGACCAGCTTTCACATGTCTGATATACTGACACACTGACGATTCATATGGGACTATCTGTGAATGCACGTGCGACAATTCAATCCTAGGCTTTTACGCCTATTGTACTCTGACTCCAGCACGGCTCTGGCAGTATATGTGTTTTTATTTTATTGACGCACTGGCAACGTGCGGCTTCAATTTCCATGTGCTAACTTAGCCGACAGTCATGCACCCATTAGTTTAATTTGTTGATCACCATCTCCCGGTCGGGGTATCGAACCGCCATTCTGCAACTCCGCATAGCATCAGCAACCAGGCATCTTTCCACTGGACCACCGCACCAAGACTAAAAGTCAAGGATTGGCCGACCAGCTTTCACATGTCTGATATACTGACACACTGACGATTCATATGCGACTATCTGTGGATGCACCTGCCACAATTCAATCCTAGGCTTTTACGCCTATTGTACTCTGACTCCAGCTGCCAGACTATTTAAAAGAAAAGCAGTGTAACGCTTGCTCTACATTCCGAATTTGGTCAAATTTTAATCCATTGAATAAGTCGTATGTAAAACGATTAAAAGCATTATTAAAACCTTTAATAACTAAATTTGGTCAAGAAAATCAAAATAGTTACTTATTGAATATCGATTTGAAGGCCAAGAGAAGACTTTTTTTTTTTTTTTAACAATAATAACTGACGCTATTATCGAGCCGGTTATGTTAGTGTTAACTTTATAAAAATAACCTTCGCCAGTAATGGGTAAATGTGTCTATTTCTTGAGCTGTATTGAAAAGAAAGAGACCAACAGGTTGTTCACAAATCTATAAATAATTATATTATATTCCTCGAAAATGAACTCCGAGGGGATATTGGAATATTTGTCTTCGGTTATGTATGTACGTTTGCACATATGTATGTATGGGCTGTATGTATGTGAGTAATTGGTTTCTGTGCCATCACTTGGGTTTGACTAAACATATCTCACCTGAACTTGAAATATAACTCAATCATCATAAGGTGGATGTAAGTTCATGTTCCGTTACTTTTCGTCTGTATTTGGCAGTGTTTGTTATCTTGAAATTTTTTTTAATTCTTTGATCTGAAATAACTTACATTAGATGAAACAGATTGGAACCAAATTAAGAATATAACTTCGCAATATAACCCTCGAGGTCAGGCTTGTGTTTTGTTAGTTGTCATCAATATTTGCAAGAGTGATTGACCTTGAAATATACGAACTCTACTTATTCCGAAGAATAACTAAGTAATAGACTAAATGGATTAAAACCAAATTCGGAATATGGCTTAATATTACCGAGCTGGAGGTCAAGTTCATGGTTTGTTAGTTTCTGTCAAAATTTGCCCGAGTTATCCCCCTTGAAAAATATAAACCTTAATTTGAGTTTCCGGACAATAGCTTGTGTTAGAGTAAACTGATTCGAATCGAATTTAGACAATACCATATACTACTGAGGCGGATGTCAAATCCGTACTTCATTATTTGGCGGAGTTATCACCCATGAAAATATAAACTTAGTTAATTTGGCAGTTTCCAGGCAATAGCTCATGCTAGACTAAACGAATTTGAACCTAATTCAGAATTATATTAATAGTCGTAAGACAGAGGCCAAGTTCCCATTTCGTCAGTCTCCTTAAATATTTGCCAGAGTAATCACCAATGAAAAATACAAACCTCTTTAGCGTATCATCATTCCCTTACAGCTAACACTGTAATGTAAGCACATATATCAGTTATATGGAGCAGGCAAGTGAATTGCCCACATTCCTTATATTTAATCTCAACATCGAGGGGATTTGTATTGCTTGCAATGCATTGTTGAAATTAAAATAGTTCTGATGTTAAAACAACAGATTACAAATTTGAACACAATTTAATTTGACCAAAAAAGGATTTATTTTAAGTACACGATTTTTCTTCCAAAGAGAATTATCATTATGACGAGTGTATTATGATTATTATCACTCTATTGATAATATAAGTTCGAGCCAGATGGTTGGCAGTGGTGAAGCCGATTGTGTGTCTAGTAACTAATTGTATTCAATTTATTGTCGTCTTGAAATTTTTAAAAACCCTGATTATAAAATAACATAATTTTATTTTTAAACAGATTTAACTCAATCGTCTTTCAAAGAAATTATTGTTGTACTGTTATCACTTTGTTGATAAGACCAGAGGCAAACGCGCTGTTTATAATGGTGTACACTGACTAGAAAAGTATGTTTAGCAAATTAAATGTGGAATAGATGATAAAAAATTAATTCAAGCTTAATTTGATAAAGGTTGATTTAAATCAATGATTTAAAAAAAATTAATTGATTTAAATCAGCCAACCCTGTATAGCACAACTAAATCCGACGCAGATGTTAGTAAATTAAGTAATAAATAATTTTGATTATTTTCAGGAAACAAATATCTAAATTTAGAAAAAGATATTTCAAATGGTGAGCTGGGAAGTGAACTACCTGTCATGAAGAAGCTGTCAAGCAAAGGTGTGTTGGTTGCCAACCGATTTTTGTCAATCAACCCGCATTTGATTGGCTGGTTCTTCACGGAAGATAATATATTTCTGGCTCACAGTTTGGAATATATTTGCGAAATATTTGGATATACTTACAGCCTCAGTATAATTCCGGGAACTGAATTATTACACAGACTAGACATTCTGAGTGTTACTAGTCTCCATCGAGACAATCGGCGTGATGAACACTGTTCAACTAACATTTAGAACCCGGCTACTCCCTCAAATAAGTGCGAATTTGACCCCTGCCCTATGATACCTGGCACAGGATTGGAGTAAATCTTTTTTAAATAATGAAGACATCTGTTTTCTTGGAGAGAAACAACATTATTTGCAAAATATATACAATAGTGTCTTTTATAGGATTCCTAGAGAAAAATTAACAATTGGTGAGTTAAAGTATAACTTACATGTTTAAATCAAGACCTTTCATAATTTATAAAACAATTATACAGTTAGATAGATGTGAAAATAATATTTCTTGATTGGTTTAATGTATTGTAGCCATTCGAAATACCAGTTTTAAATGATGCTATATAGAATACATATTAAATCAACTCATACCAGCCATTATGATGCTTATAATAATGTAGAATTGGATGAGTGATAATAAGGGATGTTACACTAATGAATATTCTGTCTTTAGGGAGCATCATCCGCCAGTCAACTTAATTCCAAAATGCTCATATACTACCAATAATAAATGGATCAATGACCATAATGTTCACCTGGATGCTGAGCTGCAAATATATCTTCATTAAAATTAATTACATGGAGAAATAACCAGGAAACAAAAACTCAATCACAATGACCAAACACATATTTACTAGATATATAGCTTATGTTCATATTGTCAGTTTGAAATTGACATAACTTAAAATTTGCTTTAATCCATGAACAAAAGGTGAAACATGGAGTTAAGCAATATAATTTGGAAACAACCCTAGCAATCTTTCTCTCTTAAAATAATCTCTAAGAATATGAAAGACACTAAGATGCGAATGGTGTCTTAAAAGTAAATTAACAGTATACAATGATTACTGCTTCTACCAAATATTTGCAATCTATACATAAATATCAGCAGGAAAAATTTGACTTTGGCTTATGTAAGTGCCTAAGTTGCTGAGTAAGATTATGAAACAAAACTCATTGCATTACTCCCAATTCAATTATGTTCAAATATTGAACAGTACACATTATTTTGTTTTGGAAACATGCTAAGTCATTAACAAGCTTTACAGTAAGACGGTTTTAATTTATCAGTAGCATGACTGACTTCAATCAATATATCTGCTCTAGCCAACCATGACAATATGGAGTGTGATCATCTCTGTCCTGACTGTTAAGGACATTCGCCTCATGTGTGCAGAATTTCTGCCTGCCTTGCCATACCGAATCACGAAATATCATACAATGTGCACAGTCATTAAAACATGCAGTAGATCCTAAGGTACCTTGATCAATACATGTTTGACCATGTGCTAAGGATGCCAGAAGACACACCAGCACAGAGGCCCTTGGAATTCGCCCTACTCGGAGCCAGCAAATACAGAGGTAGAAGAGGGCGTCATTGCATAAATCTGCTAAGCTTGCTACGATGTGACCTCAAGAAAGCAGGATTAGGTACACTCAAGTCAAGAATGGACCTGAGGAAGCTACAGATTTTGGCTGAGAACATTGGGCAAAGGCGAAGAATGACTGATCGCAGCTGTAGGGTGTTTCGACTACTACAGCCGCAGAATACAATAATCATGCATACAATGAAGAATTAGTTCGTGACTTTTGCCAATTTCTCCTCATTAATAGTAGACATGGTGAAACATTTAATTATTGGAACACTCATAGAAACTCTCGTCCGAATTGACCATGGGGGCAATTGGACATTGCAGCACCACGCAATCCAAGCTCCAATCTTTGCTACCAATCTTTGCTGCATTTGCCTCTTTATCTTTAGAGGATATGCAGAAACTTCGAAAGGCAACGCCAGAATTTTACCATGCTTTCATGGAGGGAAGATTTGTAATGAACCATACCTAAGGACGTGGCAAAGCAATGAGGAAAGAATTTGTATAAAGCACGCAATCAGCAAGTTCCAAAATGTTCCACAGACAACAGCGGCAATTCCAGAAAAAACATTGTGTAGCAATGTGTGAGGTAATGTATCATGAAATGTTTGCAATTACAACCTGTATTGGGAGCTGATTGGAATGAGTATAGCATCTTATGACTTGGAAGTAATCAGGGCTTTTAACAAGGTAACAATAGAATTTGAGTGGAGAAACATTCAATCCATTTTCGGAATAATTCTAAGGAATGAGAACCCCTTTTCGAACAAAGAATCATATGCTTCACAACATCCAGACAAAGGAGGTAATGAGAGAAGAGATAAGAAGACAATTACTGAACGCCAATAGTATCAGCCAGTCAGCCTATGGGAGTGAGAAAAGAAAGATTTATTGGAAAGTCGGTTAGATCTTCCATCACAATTCATAGAACCAACCTAAAGTCATTCATGTACTTCTACAAAATTGCTGCAGCAAAGAAGGGCAATGTGAACCCTCCATAAAGGCAAACAGATTCTGCGGCTGATGGAAATAGCAAGATCAAGGTTAATGACAATAGGTAGACGCCCGAAGTACGATGTGGCACCATGATCTTATTCGTTTGATAAAGAATGTCTTATGGCCAAGGCAACAAAATGCAGTATCGACCAGGAGTTGGCCAAATGTTGGGACAAAGAGAAATTCGTGTACGCTGCGAGTAATGGCACAGTCAGTACAGTATACATTGTGGATGTAATGGCAAATGTTCGAAAAATCAGCATCGAGGAGCTTCATAACATTGGTGTATTCTGTGATGTAGTATAGAAATACATCTATAATTTATCCAAAGGAGCCAACAGAATAGATCCTGTGCTCGATTCATACATGGTGAAGTGTATAAAAGATTCAGAGCAACGGCTAAGGGAAACAAAGTCACCAATATAACTTCGCACCATCACTCGGCAGACACACCATCCAGTGGAGATGAAGTGGATTTGGGCCTCCTGTAAAATAAATACACGCTGGAACTATTACTACACCAAGAAGCCATAGCACAGGTGCATGACTCACCAAACCGAGTGCTACTAGTGAGTCATATTACCCGAGAGACCATGATCCCTTGCTATGCTGTCATTGCTTATCGGTCATCAGAAGCATGTGAACTGAATATTGATGCAGAGGAGGCAAATGCTCGAACATCCCTCATGCAATGTTTGCTGTCATACATGGCATCGATAGGATAAGAGTGCTATCATCTGATACCATTGTATATCATTCGCATGATGCCATACTGGAATGAGTTGCAGTCTTCTGGGATTAAAAGCCGGTGTTCAGCGAATCTAACAGGTTCATTCCATTCCATACTTTGGCAACCTGCATAGGAATAGATCTTTGCGAAGTACAACCTGCAGTACAAATGTTAACTGGTTTTGACTATACTGATAAATTTAAGTAGGTGCCAAACATTATTCCCATAAAGCCGATAATCATATTTGACAAATTTCGACCCAATCCCTTCAGCGTTTCGGGAGAATGTGTTTTCATGAAAATTAGGTCATCCAAGATGGCCGGCAAAGCATTAGGTTGTTACGCTAGATGCTGTTTCAATCCACCAAGCAGTTTCAGAGATTTTTAAAGACATTTCCAAAAACTTGCCAAAATACAAGATGGCGGCCGGATAAATTCGCACCATCAATCTACTTTGAAGACACTTGGATCTCTATGCCCTAAGGATGCATCCTGTCAAATATAATTGTAATCGGTCCAGTGGTTCTTGAGAAATCGTTTAACCCTTTAACGCCTAAGCTGGCCAAAATACAGCATCTGCAGTGGCCTAGAGAAATGGCCATTTGTGGAACAAGAGAGAACTATTTTTGAAGATTTACCACTGGAATGACTGGCTCTATAACCAAGTCAGTTATTCCAGTGGTAAACCTTTAAAATGGTCTTCTCTTGGTCTGGAAATGTACATTTTCCATGAGAAAATTTAAATTTTCTTGAACAAATTTGAGTGTGAAATGGTTAAAGAAAAGATTGGTCGACAAACGGTTGCCATGACATAAACTCACTTGGCCTTTCAGACCAGGTGATCTAATAATTCATTGATCATAATATAATGGGGGAATCCAGTTTTAGCTATGCCCCGCCCATCTCTAACTATGCTCCACCCACACTTTGCCCATGTTGTGATTAATAGATCCCTGCACTCTCTGATTCTCAATTTCCAGAAAACTATACACGTAAGCTGTTGGATATGCTGAAACTAATTTGACTGGGTGTTGCTGTCATGGGGGCAGCAACAGCACCCAATCAAATTGACTTCAAAATATTCAACAAAATGATTATTAAATAGTAAAGACATAATTCGTACAGCTTAATGGACTATCAAGCGTTTATGACGGACTAAATTGTGTCATTCATGACGTAATTGATTATGCCGACAGCCTACTTGTGACGTTGTTGATTATGACGCCATGTGATTGACTGAGAAACTGGATTTATCAATTGCATCATTAACACGTAAACTCGCATCGATCTACAACGACTCGCCATACACTTAGTTCACTCCTACATGACTTGATTGCGTGCCCGCTCCAAGGGCACGCTTCTATTTATTGCTGTCTAGAATTGCCTATAGGTGTGGCCATTTCGTGCAGGGGATTGTGGGGCCGTGTCTCGCGAGATCTCCATCGATACGAGATCTAATAATTCTCGGCGCGAAGACACGGCTCTATTTTTAGATTGCTGGATATCTCATAATTGGTATCTTTAGCGCGTGATTCATGGCGAGTTCTCTTATTTGTTCTGGTCCGACTGTAATAGACTTTGCGCTGCAATGACCGCTTAATTATTTTAATGAACAGCCAATGGAACTCCAAATAACTACTTTAATAAGTACTCTTCTTTTGCTGGAGGACTGCGTACAAAGCATGTTTATCATTCCGTCTGCAGATGAAAGTACTCAAGCACACGTGCACTTGCGGCGTCTCTTTTATGTCCACTTTAGCACTCTATCAAACTGACCACAAATGGCTTCTTGCGGTGATCGTGAGAAATGTTCATTTGCATTAGCTACTCGCCGGAGAACTTGTTTTGAATGTTTACCACTGGAATGACTGGTTGGATAACCGATCCTATAATTCCAGTAGTAAATTGCAAAAGAAAAACCACACTGGTCTTTTGGACGGCAATTAGACATAGGACATTTTCTATGATAATGGATTTTTCTGATCTGTTTCTGCAGTATATGACGTCATAATTAATTATGTAGATGTAGCTGGACGTCACAATCAAAATGTGTAATAAATGACGTATCTAGCTCCACCAGGAATATTGAATATCCAGTTAAGTATGCGAATTGCACGTATTTACTATTTAATCAACATGCTTTTGAATATTTTGAAACTAATTTGACTAGACGCTGTTCGAATTGTATGTCTTTGCTATTTATTCAACAGTCATTTTCTATGCTAATGGCTGGGTTCGATCTGTAACTGAAGGATATGACGTCATAATCAATTCCGTCATATACAGGCTGACGTCACAATCCAAAATGTGTAAATGAATGGCATATCGAGCTCAGTCATGATCATTGAATAGTCCGGCAAGTGTACGAATTGTTTGTTTTTACTGTTTAATCAACATCGAGTTGAATATTTTGAAACAAATTTGACCTGGCGTTGTTATGGCTAGAGGCAGCAAACCTTTAAAAGCACCCAGTCAAATTAGTTTCAAAATAGTCATCAGCTTACCTGTATAGTTACCTTGAAATTGGATGTCTGGGAATTCATTATTCAGAGTATATATATATATATATATATATATATATATATATATATATATATATATATATATATATATATATATATATATATATATATATATATATATATATATATATATACATCGATTCCAGCACGCAAAAAAGGGGTGGAGCTTAGCTAGAAATAGGCGTGGCACACCTAGAAATGGATCTCTCTATTGAAATTGTCATGAGCAAATTGAGCATTACATGGCTAATACCACTTGGTAATGTGTGGCCCACACAATATGGACCACTTGTATTAAGAGACCACCCATATTTATAGGTCACATATTTTAACAAGGCCAATCATAGATTGTTGATCCTTGCCATCCCGAACGCACGTAGCCCCGAATACAATACACTCATCATCAGACGGAGCGAGGGTAATTAATACCACTTGCAAATGGGCCTTTTCAGGTTGTCTATCCATCATATTACATCAATGACGTCGTAATTAATTAAGTGACGCGTAGGTCTATCTCTGTAGCGGACTGTAAAAGCAACGCAGTGGATTGTGTTGGTTTTGGTATCATCTTAACATGTGTATTACTAGCTTGATACAGACATAAAAATCAACTTAATCCATTCAGTGGTTCGTGTGATACCAACATCTACGCAACGTCAGCAATTTCTTGAGCTCATATTTGAATTTTACGACGAATTCAGAGGGACTATTTTTCTGTTAATTACTTGTCATACAGACCAGCATAGGGTTTATATTATCTCGTTTTACGTGAAATAATATTCTCCTGTATGAAAAGAGTAGCTCTCGTGCTATTTTAAGGTTCAATTCCCTCTACCACCATATCCATATTCTGGTGGAAATCACTACGCCAATGGCTACTCAATACATAGGAGATACTTTTCTCGATCTCGTATCGAAGGAGATCTCACGAGATACGAATGGGTGGTGGTGGTGGTGGTGGAGGCGGTGCTTAAAGTTTAACGTGGGCCGACTCCGCTCATAATGCGCCATTCAAGCCCTCACGACATCCCTAGGGTGTTCTAAAATTGCCGTCGCGCATCGTGGGCGATACAAAATATGTGACGTCATTTAAATAGGGCGACGTCGCCACCGATGTCGGCCCCGACGTCGCCCCAGACGTCGCCCTTGACGTCGCCCCCGACGTCGCCCCCAACGTCACCTCCCGACGTCGCCTTCGAACTGATACTCAGTCCGTAATGGTATAAATTTGATATCGAATCTGTTTTGGAGTGACGTAGATTATCGCCAGTTTCATATTTTAGAGGTAAGCCTAATTATTATATCATCTTTATAATTTGTATCGTATCATTAACACTTTTGTTGCATCTGTATTTGTTTTCATCCTCGTATAGCTCTCGTTGGTCCAATTAATATAACTAAAAGGGGACACGGTTAAGCCTAATGAAGACATTACTGTATGTTTTAGTCCGGGAGCCAATTTTCAAAAGGGGTCTAGAAGAATGGTTTCGTAGCACACCCAGTATTCAGAAGGTTTGTCTCTATATTATTCTAGACCGATGTCTTGGGTATATTCTGAGCCGTGTTGTACAAGAAAATTGTGGTCTCACTAACCCGTGAGAAGCCCATTTACAATAGGTGTTGAATGTAGTTTTCAGACAATTTTCACAATGGTAAATTTTTCACAAACTTAGGCGCATGTTATATCAATACAATCTTAACCAAAATAGAAGGGAGTGATCGTATATCGCAGATTTATACATAATCAACCTCGTTTAAGACACCCGTATGTTGCTTTGTACATATTGGGGCACTTAGGTCTTCTTGTGACTAGCAATACCTTAGCTACAACAATGCCCATGTTTTCTACATTTTTCATAATTAAACTTTTAACTGACATGCAGTGCATGTCTACACAAGCTGGCAGGACATATTTATCACGTGAGCAAATGAGAGAATGTTACTCATTCGTGTCAGAGTCATCTTCGACAATTGTATGCTGAACATTGTCACACATTTCACCTCCCATACAAAGGCATGCTTCAGTGCAGAGTAGATTGTTAGCCTTGCATTGACAGAGATCTGTTCTTTTGCAGGCAGACTTTTGACATCTACATGATGTGAGTTCAATTAATCCAAATGGAGCAGGATCCTTTGACATTAGAACAGGCTTGAGTAGACCATCCACTATACTCCAGCCATGTCCATATGGAGATGGAAGATTCTGAACAGCTTGCAATGAACGTCTCCAAACAAGAGCTTGAAAATTGGCCCTTTCGGTGTGATGCTTTAGACTATTCGATGTAGGTGGAAGATTTTCATTTCTTTGTCTCTTTTGACAAAAGAGCCAATAACGGGTTTCATCAGCTGTCTTTCCCACATCCCTGGTGGTATACAACTCACAGACAAATTTCTCACATAGAATTGCAGTATTCGGTGATAAGTCAACATGTTCGCCGAGTTGGGCTAAGCTAAGCTGATGACATTCAGATGACTTTAAGAGATTGAATGATTTTCTCTTAGCGACTCCAAATAATGCACTAGTGCTATCACAACCTGTAAGCGAATGAAACCCAGGCAAAGACAGACAGATAGCTGGGCCCAGTACTTGAGCAACTGTATGTATTGGTATGTATCGCAATTTGTCCTTTGTGCCCGTACGGAACCAGAGTTCAGAACAGTGAAGCGAACGATACGTTTTTATACTAAGTACTGCCACGTCTGTATCAGGAGACTGTATAACAACACGCATGTGGTCTTTTGAAGCATGTAGCGCGTGCAACATCATACGCGTATCTGCTTCCTCGTGATCTGATCGAAGTTCTTCCAAATACGACGAATTGTTCGCTGAAATGACAACAACATCCATTCCATCGTTAAAGCCACCAGCAAGAATGACGCAATTGTCGGCAGATAGCATATTTGGACCAGTATCACGCCACCGCTTGCTGAGAAATGCAACCAGGTTACTTTTGTTGCTTGGATTGCTGATGTACTTGGCCCATTGCTTTGGAACGGGAGTATTTTCTCCAGCAATCTTTACTTCCAATGCTGTTGATGACCCACGTTTTAGCTGCTCTTCCGCTTTGAGAGATTCCAGTCTATCATATCTGTCAAAAACTATATCTACTCTGTTGCAGTCTTCTTGATTCAGTGGAACTGTAAAGATGTGCCAGTATTTATCAGCCAATTCTCCAAATGTAGACGTACCTCCAGTTTTAACCATTTGCACAATTGCCATGCCATCTACTACATAAGCTGTTGCACCTGTCTTGTCAACAGGTGGAAGCCGTCCATCAACATTTACTTCCTTTTCTAGTTCACTTAACAAAACACTTTTCACATTCTTTCTTAGAGTCCCATCCGTATGTGACAATGATAGTGGAACAGCAGACAGTTCATACGTCATCACTAATTTTTTCATCATTTGTTTTGAGTTTTTTCTTCTGTGCTAGGCTGGCAAATGTTTTAAGTTTTAAGTGTGGCAACGTGTCCCAAAAGCTTCTCGTGTTAGTGTCCAGCCGCTCCTGAACAAAATTGTCCATAATCTCCTTACCAATGTCACAGGCGGAAACAAGTCTCTTGGCGATTTCACTAGGCAATACCACGCCAGTTGCAATGTTTACAAGCGGAAGACACTCGCTGTCGTCGTTTTCCGCAATATTAAAGGGATTGGTCATTATATCTGATGAGAACATCGAAAGTATCTTCTGCACATCGGTTTCATCCCTGTTCATTCGATTAGTCCCCATTTCCTTATGTACTCCAAACATGTGACTATCTTGTAACCCACACATTTGCTTTGTGACCGTTGTTATGGCTGCCCTCTCGTGGCTAGTTAAAAACCACCTCTCCAGAGATCCTGGCTTTTGTGTTATTCCAATAATACCACCTCGCTTTTGGAATCCAAATTAATCGATTGCTCTAAGGCCATATCTGTCCACACTTGATTGAATGGATGGTGTGAGCGACTTACGGTATGATTTCCATTCAAGAATTATTCATGTACATGGGGATGTGTACTTGGAAGCATCTTCATGTCCGCAAGATATATTGGCAGCCATCTTGCATAATTGGTTCTGTCCATGCTGTAGAAATATGGCGCCATAGCAGCAGTAGCAGATAGGTGTGCCTGCCAATCTCCAGTTCTCTCAGCTGTTATGAATCCAAGCAGCAGCTCTAACATATGAATATATGAGTTCCAAAATGCGAACAGGTGTGATTTCGAGCTTGACTCAACTTTAAAGGATTTGAACAGCTGTTGCAATTTATTCACGTACATACACACCTCTTTGAAATTTTCTTGCAGTGCGTCTAAGTCGTCAATGCTGCTTCGGCACATCTTAATTTTCTCATCCAGACTCTCCAAATCTATTGGAGTAATGTGGTCTTCATGTTGTCCATTTTGTTGAACCCATTTGGAAAAAGACTGCCTTTGTAATCGCAGCAGCGCTTCCAGAACCTCGCCTTTGGTATATGCATGCAAAATGTATGTTGGATATATGTTAGGTCAATATCAGTCTAAATATCATATATGGTGAATCTAATACGATATTACTTTGAGCTATGACACGACCATGCTTATATCGTTGTGCGCTGTGGATACAGCCAAAGCCTAGACCCCCTATGCAAAGAAATCAGGATAACTAATTAGTGCTACCACAATTTGTTTGTACAACAGGGCTTAAAATGTGTGGGACATGTCCCCCAAGCCACAGCAAGTGTCAGACCTTCCGAATACTGGGTGTGCTACGTCACGATTCTGACCTAGCTTTAGCTCCTGGACTATTTGCACGATATAGGCTGATGGCATGGGCATTAGGAAACACCTCATGAAACTTTTACAAACGAGAAAATGTCTCAATTTCATAGGCTAATATCTATTTTCTGTGACCCCTGATAAGCTGTGGCTCAAGTCAGGTGTATCATGTATTAAAGAAGACTGTTTTCTAGTTCTATCCACATGGTGATGAGACTATTTATCATCAGAATATCTTCCTCTTTACACAATATCCATAACTTTAATCATGCTGTCCCTTGACACAGAGGACTTGGTGCCTGTTAAGAGTCACATGCCGATGAAATGTTCATACACACTATGTACCCATTTTGATATGTTGACGCTTCCATGCACAATGTCACAGTATCCTGGTGTTGATACTTAATACTCCTCAGATTCACATTTGACATTGATCTCTCATGCACTTGTATACTATCTAGAGATGTTTCATGTATTGCACGTCCGCGCATTGATAGTATACCACGTGTGTGTTATACGTTCACTTAATAAGAAGAACATCCTGTAACCGGTTAGTATACGTCAATTGATATTTCCTTACTTGTTGAGACATTCACATAATGTTTCCAAAAAGTATTAAATAACGGCTATCAAACTGCGCCCTGTTACATAGCATATATAGTGCCAATACACACAATGCCCCCCCCCCCTTGCCATTCTTTAGCAGATCACGTGTGTGTCCTTGATTTGATGGTAAACAATCGAACTATTCGTCTCCACAGCTAAGGGTAGTTAGCATAGTCTTCCTTTTTCCAAAGCAAGGAGTATAACCTTGCAATATTAGGAATAACAAAATTCTCCATTTGTGGGGCTTATGAAAGATGTCCTCGTTAGATAAGGTGTGTGCGTGCGTGCGTGCGTGCGTGCGTGGGTGTGTGGGAGCGAGCGAGCGAGCGAGCGAGCGTGCGTGCGTACATGCGAGCGTGTGTGTCCCCTGTTTAAATATACCTGGATCTAAATTTTCAACGTGTATTGATTGATGTTCTTATTCCCATACTGTTATGCATTCTGTTAATCTTATTATTAAATACATTGAAATAAAGGAGTCTTTCACATGAGTGCGTGTGTGTATGTGCGTGCGTGCGTGCGTGCGTGCGTGCGTGCGTGCGTGCGTGCGTGCGTAAGGGTGCATATAGTTGCTAATTCCGCCGCCCCTCCCCCCCCCCCGGTATATGTCAACGACTAAACAATATATTATACAAAGACGCCTAGCGCACCAGTTCACGGAATGCTTAAAATAATTCTGATAGGGTTAATGCGAGCATGGAGTACTGGTCGTCGTCGTCGTCGTCGTCGTCGTCGTCGTCGTCGTCGTCGTTGTTTTTGTTGTTTTTGTTGATGATGATGATGTTGTTGTTGTTGTTGTTGTTGTTGTTGCTGCTGCTGTTGCATTTTAATAGCGCTGGTTCTACCGGGGGGGGGGGGGGGATTTTCTCCAATCTTGAAAGGAAGTTTACCCAAGGGCGGGGGAGGGTGGGTGTGGGTGGTGGGTGTGTGTAAAAACAACCTTCAGCACAAAATTTCAACTGCGCGTGTATATGACAAATTTGTCCGTGTTATTTTCCACCTAGATCGGATATTCTATCAAGATTAGGCCGTGTTCTGACTGGAAAATTAATTGGAAATAACGCCATACCTCTGTATTGTGTTACACCTGTTAAGTCTCTAGTGAGAACACGGCCTTAGATTACATTTTGACACTTCCAATATGTATTTGTTTCGGAATACATCCAAAATCGGAGCGAAAAAGCGCGGGTGTATCTCTCATAAGCCTGTCGTAGCCTAGGTGGGGCAAAGTTTGGAATAAATAACAGGGCCGTAGCCTGCATGGGGCAAAGTTTGGGGTGGGGTGGGGGGGGGGGAGCATTTGCGCAACACGAGATATCCAAAAATAACGAACGCCCCTCCACACCCTCATCTCGGCCGGTGCTTTGCCAATTATAGTACCTGGTCCACGCTACGGGCATGAATCTAGAAACATCCTCTATAATGCAGCGGCCAGGAGTGGTTTCTGGTCAAGCACCCCTACCCATCTTAGAACAAACCACAACCTATTTTTTTCATGTCTCTGATATATGGCATGTATCAAATGGATGGTTGTGTTACAATATTGTATGTTCCTTAGTGGTTTATGGTGATGATTCCATGGTACCTGTTATCGCTACGTAGACAATACTGATAAATATTCAACATTGCATATCTTCTTTATTTAAGTGGACACACATATACAATTGGACTCAAAATTACCGTCTTCGTGGTCCCCACATCTGCGACAGTACCAAATATTTTACTGACCATTTTCATATTGTTTTACACAAACTTAACTAAAAATAATGCGATTTTCTACTACATAATCATCATGAAAAACGAAATGATGAAAACACATGTTATTAATATTATATTTACTTCTAATTCACCTTTCCAGAGTACCCACACATAATATGACGTCATAATGAACTGCGCGATGTGTGGAATGACATCATAATGAATGACGTCATGAATGACGTCGATAAGTACGTCACGAACGCATATTTGAAGACGGTCTATACATTGTTGTACAAATTGTTTGCTTTTACTATTTTATAAATATTCTGTTGAATATTTTGAAACTAATTTGACTGGGCGCTGTTGCTGCCTACACCTAGTCAAATTAGTTACAAACTATTCAACAGTTTTCCCTGTATCGTTTTCAGAAAATCGATAGCTAGGGCATTTAGGGATCGATCAATCCCAACACGGCGAGGTGTGGGTGGAGCTTATCTAGTGATGGGCGGGGCATAGCTAAAAATGGAAAGGTCCATTACACATCTGTCTGCATTCTTATGTTTACAGATCTCTAGACATTGACATGTACAATATTCACTCTTGACCATGGATATTGAGGCACCTGTAGTAAAATGTCGCAAATTTGATGCAGGTCATTCTATTATATTTTCTTCAGCCACGCAACCCGAATAAAGAACCTGTTGCGAGCAACCCAACATTAGATGACTTACTTGCAATCATAAGTGCTAGCCAGCTGCGGAAAATGAGGTTTTTTAATTACTGCACCCATTTCAAGCAAATATTTTAATTTTTTTTATTTTGAAAGTTGTTTTCCATAAGGCATGTTGGTTCAATGACAATATTATCCGATAGATATGATAATGCCCACTCCATTAAGCAGACGGGATGAGAACGAGGTACAGATGGTGATACAGCACCATGCTATGCCATCTAAGGAAGTCGTAGAGTCCCAAATTACAGAAATTTCCTCAGAAATACCAGAAACAAAGCAACTCAGACAGAGTTCCTCTGTAACTACATAACGTTGATTGGCCGACCTGTTCTTGAGGAAGATCAATCTGTTGTTCTGGCTGGAGGGCACGAAGATGGGCAAATAGTTAAAGTTGTCCAGCACAGTGGTGTTGCTGAGAGTCCTGATCGACTTAGTACGCACTAAGAGGCAGGCACGAAGATAACACTGCACGCCATCACACTAGCTAAGTTATTCGAACATTATTGTACGATGCAATGACACAGACGCCCTAGCCTTGTTAATACACTATTGCACCAAAGGCATGTTCAGCAGGAGCGCTATACATATGCCTGCAGGATACGCTAGCAAGGTTACTAATCGTTAGGCAACAGTATACCTGCCAAGATTGGGGAAATCTGTCCCTGTGTTTGCCAGCAGTGCATGCTTTAGGTGGCAGTGACTCAAAATCATCGTTGATCAAGTTAGGAAAGCGTACAGCATACACAAAGCTCAAGCAGAACGTCAATGATTTATTGCAACTACGAAGGTTAGGCCAGTCAAGCGATATATCAGGCATATTTCTAACCCTACATTTGCATGGATCCAAGCACAAGTCATGCGATTCCCTGTATGAGTTGGGTTATGCTTATGTATGTACAACTGACGAGGCAGCATCTTCGCACTGACAGATGATGCCCTTCAGACAACACGTTTGTCGTGCAAATTATCACATTGCAATATGGATCAATGCCCTTTGGTAACCAGATGGCAACAGGTGGGTCGTGTACAATGACTATAAGAGTGCATCAGTACTCTATCAGAAGGATGCAGTGCGGAAGTACGTGACCTCATCAATTTACACTGCACTGATGATAACTGTACACTCGTTAAAACAACACGCCATTGTGCATCATCTGGGTTGCCATGGAATTTTGTTCTTGCGATATTCTAGACTGTCCAAATGCAGATAGTAGTTTCATTGTTAGTTATGATAGTGATGATTTTAGTAATTGAATTGTGATAAACATATAATTTGCTGATAAAACACCTACAAATTATAAGCGATATATAATAAAACCTGTCTATAGCGGTCATTTGGTTTTGGCCCCATAATGTTGTGTTTCTTTAAGAAAGGATGTGCGCGCACTACCGTTCTTATATATCTCCCTTTTGTGACATAAGACTCCGTTTTAATAGCAGACTGACTTGTAATAAGCGCTATTTTGTTGCTCGATAATGTGTGTTATAGGCGGGTTTCATTAATCATGACAGAAATACATACACACTGTATATCGCTATTAATTTGTTATGTATAAATAATTAATACCCTATATACATTGTAAGAGGAATCAATGTTCTTTCAAATCACCCAGTGATCATGATTGTAGTAATGGAACATACAAACAACAAATTAATAGTGGTGTACAGCAAAAACTGTCTATAGCGACCATATGTTATTGGCGCTACAATACATGACGGTTCTCTTAGACACGTGGTTGTAAGCCCACCTGTCTTAAATAATCAACATTTAGCGATCCTAAAAGCAATTTTCAAAGCAGACTAACTTGTAATAATTGACAGCTACTTAATACCACTGCATAATGCTATATGCTTTACAGCATTGTGGGGTGTTTTCCCCCCTTACTATTGGGGTTCCTTAAGAGAGGTTATGGTAGGACCCACTAGTCTTAAATAACTACTGTTTTGTGATCCTAAAATCAATTTTATAGTACATTAAATTATAATAAGCGACCATCCATTTATCTTTAGTAACCATTTTTGTTGCTCCATGTTAAATAGGCTGGTTTGGCAAAACTATTACGGCAGAAATACATACATACTGTACATATCGCTCTTAGTTTGTTGTTGAATATAAATCTACATATAAAAATAATTAATACATATATAAGAGGAATATATCTTCTTTCAAATGACATCAAATGCTTTATCCTATGACAACAAATAATATATTTGTGCCACTTTTTGTATGTGATGTCGAAATACAACTGGTCGAAAGCCGATTAATACGTATTTAGCAGTATATCTGAAACGGGCCATGGCAATATATGAAAAACACATTTTATTTTGACACAACCATCATTTTCTCATTAATAATACATAACTCTTCCCATTTTAGGCCCCTTTTGAGATTTGGTCGCTGCACTACTAATGTCAGACTCCCGCCAGATTTGAGTAGCATGCCTATATCATGCAGGCATACAGTACATGTTTTCATTAAGCTTAATCTTGTCCCCTGTTAGTTATATTAATTGGACCAACGAGAGCTATACGAGGTTGAAAACAAATACAGATGACAACAAACGTGTTAATGATACAATACAAATTATAAAGATGATATAATAATTAAGCATACCTTTAAAATATGAATCGGTAACTGGCGATAATCTACGTCACTCCAAAACGGACTCGATATCGAATTTATACCATTACGGACCGAGTATCAGTTCGAGGTCGACGTCGGGGGGGGGGAGCGGGCGACGTCGGTGGCGACGTCGGTGGCGATGTCGAGGGCGACGTCGGAGGAGACGTCGAGGGCGACGTCGGAGGAGACGTCGGTGGCGACGTCGGGGCGACGTCGCCCTATTTAAATAGCGTCGCATGTTTTTTATCACCCACGACGCGCGACGCACGACGGCAATTTTAGAACACCATACATCCCCTATGCTAACGGGAGCGAGAAGCCACGCTTTTTATTTTTTAGATTGGATTGGCTAACTTACAAGTTACGACCGCCCTCGGAAGTTTTCGCAACTCCAACAGATATAATATTTAAAAATAAATAATACTGTCGTTTCTAGTTTTTATTGGTTGATTATTTGTAATACATACATAACATGCAAACAGAAATCTAACATCTATTTACAAAATAAAAATTATTAAACAAGGCCCGTAATGCATCATAAAAGATGAGAGCGACCGTAGACATTTTTCAGACCATAGCCACTTTTCAAACCATAGACATTCTTCAACCTATTCCAATATTTCCTGGTTCGCTCACGAACCAGACGATCAGTGCATAAAAAGAGTGAGAGCTTGTTTTATAGGCCTTACAAATAGCTTTTCACGTCCATGAAATAGACGTGCGACAGCTGTCAGAATCACGGAAATACATTTCATTCCCATTGAAACTGAGTTCCTAAATTAATAAACTAAATCAAACAACGCCAGACATTTGTATTTGTATTTAAAATGTAATATAATAATGTATGTACCGGCTTCTCACAAGTTTGAGCGGGTAATAAATAAATCCGGTCTCGTCAAATGATCATTATAACGCAAGCGATCTATCAGAATGTTAGGGAGGTAATTTTCCGTTGTAAACTGATACTCATTCGCTTTCGTAATAGCCTTGTTTTTGCGTGTTCGAGTTTCGTTTACAGAAGATGCGAAAATTAGGGCTGTTGATAGAAAATTTATATAAAGAGCAATAGTACATAAAAAAATATTATGTACCCATATCATTATGTTGGTATATACTGATATAAACACGCCCGCCAGCACACACCCTTTTTCAGCTCTCTATATATTGTCAATTAAGCCAATCGAAGTATGTAGGGATGGACGTGCAATCTGATTGGATGAGCGATGGAAGGGCAATTATCGATTATGAGTGGAGCGACAGACATGCAGAAATTATCGATTACCCAAGTAGCCATGGGCGCACAATCATACTGGTTGAATGACAGACGCGCATAGATTATCGATTAGGGGTGTAGCGATAGACACACATATATTAAAATCAGCTCTTACATGGATATTCTTTATTGGCGCAAGTAGTTCAACTTTGATTATTGTAACATTGGATTGTGTGCCTGAAGCCAATCAGATTGTGCGTCCATCGCTACAGGGGAAGTGCAACATGTGGGTACCAGTGCCGTTGGACTTACCTTGCAACACTGCGTCGACTTACAGCATATTTGAATGTGGAGGAGAGGTACTTAATTCACCTTTCCAGTTTATCCATCCATCACATGGCGTCATAATCAACTAAGTGGCGTGTAGGGTGACGTCATAATCATGACGTCATGAATGATTCGAAATAGTCCGTCTTTGACGCGTAATAGTCAGACACGTTGTACGAATTGTATGTATTTGCTATTTAATAAACATGCTGCTGAATATTTTGAAACTAATTTGATTGGGCGCTGTTACTGCCATAGGCAACAACAGCACGCATTAGAATTAGTTTCAAAAAATGCAACAGCTTACCTGCATAGTTTTCTGGAAATTGATAGCCAGGGAGTTCAGAGGTCGATCGATCCCAACACGAGCGTGGTGTTGGTGGATCTTAGATAGAGATGGGCTGGGCATAGCTAAAACTGGAAAGGTCCATTTGTGCTAGTTTATTTTAGTTAGGTGTCTCTCTCGGTGATGTGGAGCAAAGACGCGGAGTGGATGAGAGCGCGCGAGAGAGAGAGAGAGAGAGAGAGAGAGAGAGAGAGAGGGAGGGAGGGAGGGAGGGAGGGTTGGAGAGAGCATTTCTTAGCATACTAGGCTATCAGAGGCCATGTGGTTATAAAGGCTGTGGTGGATGTAGACTCTTGAAGTGGTTCACTTTTTTGTGTAACATTTAGGCAAGGGTCACTTTAGAAAGCGTCAGTAAAGAAAACTGAAAACTAACTTAGTCATTATTTAAATCGTTTACGTTGTTTATATTGTTCACATTTTACGTAGGTGTGTGTCGTTATTCATACACGTTATTTGCTCTTCACGTATATTACATTAATGATGTATGTTTTTGACAAATAACGCATCGAAAAGCGGGGGTTTAACAATAGCGAATGTACCCGTCCTAATTCTTAGGTAACACATCACTAAAAAGTGAGGATCCTAATCCATTACATCATAAAAAATTGTTTATCAAAGGAGCAGATCATCAATAAACTTGTTCAAGTGATTAATCTGTCACACTGACACAAATGTTCTCTAAGAACGGGTTAAGAAAGACGTACACATTCTTCGTTCACCAAGTTTGAGGAAAACTACTTATTACTCGGGACCAACAGTTTCGGAAATATACTTATTACTCAATCGCTGCAAAACTTTGTTGATGAAAATGGTTGACGCTTGGAAGGAATTCGCCTTTCAGGTTTTGGCCATGCTACGCCCACCTCTAGCTAAGAATCCACTCACATTTCGCCGTGTTGGGATCGATCGATCCCCGAATGCCCTGACTATCAATTTCCTGAAAACTATACAGATAAGATGTTGAATATTTTGTAATTAATTTGACTAGGTGCTGTTTCTGCCTATGGCAGCGACAGCGCCCAGTCAAATTAGTTTCAAAATATTCAACAGAATATTTCTTAAATAGTAAATACATACAATTCGTACAACAATGCATAGTCTGTCTTCAAATATGCGTTCGTGACGTACTTATCTACGTCATTCATGACGCCATTGATTATGATGTCATCATATACGTTACGAAGTTGATTATGACGTCATATCATGGATGGATAAAGTGGATAGGCCCATAGACCTACAATGGCACAAGAACTGCTAACAATCCTTTCCAGGGTCTCCAAATAGCGGATCCATTTCTAGCTACGCCCCGCCCATTTCTATGTAAGCTCTACCCACGCTTTGCCCGATCTAGGATCGATCAAACCAGGAATTCCCAGAATCACGAAATCAAAAGAACTCTACAGGTAAGCGTATTAAATAGTAAATTCATCAAAGACAGCTATGCCCCGCTCATCTCTAGCTAATCTCCATCCACACCTCGCTCGTGTTGGAATTGATCGATCTCTGAACTCTCTGACTATCAATTCTCAGAAAACTATACAGGTAAGCTTTTGAATATTTTGGAACTATTTGACTGAACGCTGTTGCTGCATATTGCACCAACAGCGTCCAGTCAGATTAATTTTAAATAGTCCACATCATGTTTATTAAATAGTAGAGACATACAATTCGTACAACGAGTCGGACTATTAAGAGTTAAAGACGGGCCAGCTAGAATCATTTATGTCGTAATGATTATGACGTCATCCTACACGCCACTTAGCTGATTATAACGTCATATAAGGTCAGATTGATAGATGGATACGCTGGAAAAGTGAATTCGTATAGCTTACGGACTATTCCAGCTTTATGACGGAGCATTTTCTGTCAGCTATGATTGTGATATCACCCTATATGTGACGTAAGTGATTATGACGTCAATACTTGAGTGACAGATCTGATTCATGCATCCATGACCATCAGCACGAAGATTGAGGCCAAGTATTTGTTCTCATATAACAAGAGCAAATCACACATACAGCTCTCTACCTTTTTTATATGATGCAATAGAAAAACCTGTGATGGGAAAAAGTTATGATAGTACGCGATGTCAATATTTTTCTAAGCTAATGTCATTGGAGGCAAGATATCCTAAGTGATCTCACAGCACATTTGTAGATCAGCATGGCCTGGCGGCTAAATCTAAGAATAAGCATGATGTTGCATTTGGTGGGTTCACGAAGGACCTGATTTCAGAACTGTGGCGAGGTAATTCAATCAACATGGAATAAATCATTCATTTTCTAAGATATCAACATCCGGAAGATGACTTTAATTCATTCAATAAAACTTAAGCCCTGCATAAAGAAGACCATTTTTTTAGACATAATCATATGGGACCTAATAATTCGGAGCTGGATTAACAACGCCTATTGTGTCAACAGCGCCTCAAATCGCTCAATATACCACTTATATAGGTCTAGTAATTCACCAATTGAGTGTCAAGATTTATTTTTAAAAAGACGAATGTGTTGCTCATTGAATGCAATCCATTTGCAAGCCAAGAGAAGACAATTTTTAAACGTTTTCCAATGGAATTTACAAAAAAGCTGTTCTGTAAATGACGGCTGTTTGAACATTATAGGGTCAAGAAAATTCAAATTTGTGCACAATCAGTGTCCTTTTGCAGGCGAAGAGGAGACTATTTTTGAAAATTTATCACTGGAATGACTGGCTCGCTAACCGAGCCAGTCATTCCAGTGGTAAATTTTCAAAAAATAGTCTTCTCTTGGCCTGCAAATGGACATTCAACACCATGGAAGAGACAGCTTTGGCTAGTTTTGCCATTAAATGATTAAGTTGACACAAGATGGAAAAATATTTTGACAGTCAGTTGGGTTTTTTTTATCAGCATTCTATAACACAGCCAGAAATGGTAGTGAGCCGATCCTTAAATTTGCCGATGTCAAAGACAGTCTTGGCTGTCTTTCAGAATTTAATATGTACTCCATCAGGTGGGCGATGCAGGCCCCAAAGCACATATTTCTGCGTGGTGCAGCTCATCAGATGATGCCGTCTAAGTAAGTAGTACAACGCATAAGTAAGCTTTGGCATGGCATAAGTTATGATAATGTGCAATGGATCGATATCACCTGGGCAAATTAGTTTCTCTCTGATGGAGTTGTGGTTCAGATGAACATGCTATCTGACAGTGTGAATCGTGCTGCAGGGGATAAATTCAATCGAGCAACGAAATCGGTCGAGGACACCAACACATTGTCGTTGATATGGAATTGTGCCATGCAGACAGCAGCAGCACGAATGGAAAATGTATCTTTTTGTATTGTAACAATCGCATGTGCTAACAACGACCTGACTCGACAGCATAACGACACATATACGGATAGTCTTCTGTTCTCTTGTTCTAATGTGGAAAGCCACGAGGCCCATCGTCACTTGGTGTTTGTAAAACAGATATTCGGTATTGCCCAATGATACCAGCCTCAGCAACAAACTTTAACACAGTTTGCACAACGATTGACGGAGCATTTTCTACAAATGTTCGTTGCCTTGGGTCACGACAGGACATATGATGAGGCAATATATTGCAAAGCACTAATGAGTACCTGGCTTAATACTACGGAATTATACATGATGAGTTGGAAATGGGAAGTATATACAGAGAGCTGTTATGGTTTGTATCGTCAAGGTTATGCAGGAAACTAGATTCCAGGAAATCGTGGTTGAGGCTGACATCTATGGAGCAGCAATTGTGAATCGTATCCTAAGTCTTACAACCGTGGTAGCAGGCTCAACATGCAACGGAACTGAAGGCAATGATGGAAGCTTTCGAGGCGTGTGGTAGAGAATGTCCCAATTTTTGTGTATTTTTGGATAATTATCTGAGCGGTTTCTCACAGTTTTTCTTAGATTATATTGCCGCCAAGCGTGTTGGCAACGGGCAAATGGAACTGGAGACATTAACCAAAATGCTTCCCATAGGCGTCATGTTTAAGCACATACATTTATGAACAATGGAGCCACATTTAACTTTGTTGAAGGGTACCTACTCTTTAACAGAAACCAGATATTCCATAATCACTGTTGGAAACGCAGACGTCAGTAAACCATACCTCTAGAGCCAGACGGGTTAACTCATCCAACGTGGCACGTGCAGAGTACATGTGACGTCAACAAATCATGTGACGTTAAGTAGATGACATATTTTACATTATACCTGCAAATTTTATGAACATGCGCCTAACACGAGTCATTATTGTAGCCATTTTAATGTCCATGTAGTTTTTAAAAACACGTATTTCCACTCCACTATTACTTTTTAGCAGTGTCGCAACTCGTAAATAAATGCTACAAACCAACCCAGTTTTCGCGTCGGACTACATCTGCGGGTTGTAGCTTAGCAATTACGTTGCCATGATAATAATTTATTTCGCCGGGTGTATTAAAGTGGCATGGGGTCCTTGCGAAGTATCAAGATCCAGATTGTTCATTATCTGATTGTGTCAAACTCAAATCAGAAACTCCACCCACACTTCGCCTTGTGTTGGGAGTCATCGATCCCCGAATGCCGTAACTATCAATTTCCTGGAAACTATACAGGAAAGCTGGTGAATATTTTGTAACTAATTTGACTGGGTGCTGTAGCTGCCTATGGCAGCAACAGAACCCAGTCAAATTAGTTTCAACATATTCAACAGAATGTTTATTAAATAGTAAAGACATACAATTCGTACAACAATGCATAGTCCGCCTTCAAATATGCGTTCGTGACGTAGCTATCTATGTCAATCATTCTACACGTCACGTAGTTGATTATGAAGTCATATGACGGGTGGACACTCAGGAAAGGTGAATTAACGCAGGACCTAGTACGCAATGACTGCGTAGACCAGGTACTGAATATTTACAACCGGTACGGTTATTTTAGGATTTATTTCTTTTTTAATTAATACATATATTATTTTTTAAATATTTAATTGTTAGTAAATCGATAGTATTTATTGATAAAAAAAAATCCAGCTCTATCTGAAATCGTGGAAAATGTGCTTACACTCGAAAGCCGATCATCCGATAATGCGTAGGCCTACAATAGTGTGAATCATCTTGCTAATGGACTATTTATGTCATATAGATATTTAATCGACTCACGGTGATCCAATTTATAATAGGCCCCCTAGCTCCAATTTTTGACACTTTTTTCTAAAACTGTATATCCTAAGGAAAAGCATTTCCGTTTACAAAGAAAATACGTCGGCTATCTTTGCAAACATTAGAACTGCACCTCGTGTATACTATATTTAACACGTTGAACCCAAATCCCTAGTCTTCGAATTCGAAAACTCGGTTATGCCTTAATAAATTTCTCTTGAATATTTCGAAGCTAATTATACTGGAAGCTGTTGCTGCCTCTAGCGGCTACAGGTACCTATTAAATTATGTCCAACATATTTAGCAGGTTCCCTGTAGAGTTAGGGCAATTCCGGCTTCGTAAGACAACGCCTACGCGGAAACATGAAGCATTATTTGCGATGAAAGCAATTTTATTTTACATATTGACATTACTTTGAAACTAAATCCTTAGCTGGTCTTGACGTCATTTATGGTCAATGTTATTTCGCTATAAATATTGAACAAGAACACAAGGGAAAGCTTTGTCCGTTACGCCCTGGTCTACAATAGATGCACCGGATCCAGAATACAAAATGGTCTGCAAGTCGATCAACACAATTCTGGTAAGCTAGTCAAAGCGTGGGATCAGCTCTATTGCTTAAATTTTCTCATAGCAAATGTCCATTGGCAGACCAAGAGAAGACTATTTTTGAAAAATTACCACGGGAATGACTGGCTCGGTTATCGAACCAGTCATTCTAGTGGTAAATTTTCAAAAATATTTTTTCTAGGTCTGCCAATGAACATTTCTCAAGATTATTCGTTTAGAACTTATCACTGGAATGACTGACACATTTATCGAGCCAGTCGGTCCAGTCGTAAATTTGTGGAAATAGTCGTCTCTTGATCTTCCAACGGACACCCTTCAAAACCACTGCAGAGACCAGTTTTATCCGGCTTGACCCTTTAAACCCTCGAATTTGTTCAAGAAAATTTCAATTTTTTCATAGAAAATGAACATTTGCGGACAACGAGAAGACTATTTTTTGAAAATGTACCACTGTAATGACTGACTAGGTTATCGGGCTAGTCATTCCAGTGGTATATTTTCAAAAATTGTCTTCTCTTGGCCTGCCGATGGACAGTTCTCAAGACGACTACAACTCACGGTTCTTCTGGCTCATAGGAGTGCTGAAGGGTTATATGGACAAGTTGACACAACACAATAGTTGTTAATAAACAACCTACCATTACTATCACCACGTGGATGCTTTCTATGTCGCTTGTCTTTGACAGAGTTAGTCTATGTTTCTTGTAGTCGCTGGCTGAGAAGACAACCGTGGCATCAAATCTGTTTGTTGTTAAACCATCCATTCAAAGACATCAGTTGGAGGAAATAAGGATTGACGTAGAAGAAAAGGCGCCACCTCGAAAAAGGTAATTAATATGTATGAAAAAACAGGATATATTTTCTTGTCTTTATTGCTTGTATTTCTCTATTCTGGTTGACGGAGTTAGTCTCCTCCTCCTCCTCCTCCTCCTCCTCCTCCTCCTCCTCCTCCTCAACCTCCGTCTCCTCCTCCTCCTCCTCCTCCTCCTCAGGTTTCTCAGGCGATCAACTCCGAAGTGGTAGTGAAGTGATGTGATTTGAAAAGATCTCATGAAATTTTTGACAGGCATAATTTAGTGCAATATGCTATCCATGCTAGTCGCGTCGTTAAGGTCCTTAGGAGCATCGCTAGGCAGGAGGGCATATTTTCCTTTATCCCGAATGGCCAGTTTGGACTCGAAAATAGATCATGGGCGCCTATCCTCAACAGAGTTAGTTACCAGTATTAGCATAACTCGCCGTTTGTTCACAATACCAGTTATCCTTCAATCATATGACGACATAATCAAATACCTGACATGTAGCCTGACGTCATAATTAATAACGTCATGAATGACGTAGTTAACTTCGTCACGAACGCTTAATTGATGACAGACTAAGCGGTGTTCTATGAGTTGAATGTCTACTATTTATTAAAATTTCTGTAGAATATTTTGAAACTATTTTGACTGGGCGCTGTTGCTACAATAGGCAGTCAAATTAGTTTCAAAATATTCAACAGCTTAACTGTATAGTTTTCTTTAAATTGATAGTCAGGGAATTCAGGGATCGGTCGATCACAACATGGGCGAAAGGTTGGAGGAGCATCGCTAGAGATGGCGGGGCATAGCTAAAACTGGATTCCTCCATTGTGAAACAAATATGATAAATATGTCCCTATAGCAATATTTCTGAGGGGGTATGAAACTGAAGCAAGTGTACCATACAAACTAAAGTTGTGAACCTGATAGATTCCCGGTGTTGTAAAGCCTATAGAATTGTTTTGTATAATGGATTCTATGCCACATCTATCAGCGGCTTAATTCATATTGTCCAATGTATTAATGGTATTCTTTGTAAGATTGTTGATATTAGCAATATATATCAATGTGGTGACAATCTGGTTAAATTACCAACCGATTCTAAAGTTAGAGACTCTTTATTTTAAGATTTGAGCTAATACATGGGGAAAATGGTAGTAATGTTGACACGTCTTTATATATATGCACCAATCTTGATGAGTGAGTACCTCTGGACAATGGCTACCAACTCTATATCGACTACTTCAGTTTGACATAGGCAAAAATGATCAGCCAACATTCTTTTGTTATGTTTTTAATATTGGTATATCAAACTGACCTAATGTATATATGGCTGGTGGCATATGCCCAAGGATGCCGACTCACGCAATTTGATCAAAATATATAAAGAAACAACAAAATTATTATTCTATTCTTCTCATAAACATCAATACTCAAAATAGGGGGGGTTGGTTACTTTGTACTATATCGACATATTAAGACGATTATCGAGTACCCGTCGCATATTTGATCAACTATATTAAAAAGTTTAGAACGAATACATTGTATAATTTAAAGAAATGCGCCACAATTGAACCTCCCATATAGTATAGTAGCTAAATCAACTTCTTTCGATTCGTGGTTCTGGCCATGTTTGTTTGCCACTTGATTCATGAAGTACAGCCAATAGATCCATGACATCTTGGTTGATGCCATGAAAATAAGGGTTTAATTAGATAGATATGATTTTCCTAATTGCCAACGGTTTTGCCTGCCCCACCCTCACCCACCCCAACCCCACCTTCCATCTCACTGCCAGAGAATACATTCCCGTCACAGAGGGCACATGGCAGCAATAAATCACTTGACATATCATCGCCAACTGAATTCCCACGACTGACTCCATGTCCACCACGGCTAAGAAGGAGAAATGGCAACAGACGCTATCTTAGCATACGACATTTGTACACTCAGATTCCACAGCCTAGTTTCAAGCCAACACCAGCCCAAACTAGCAAACAACCAAGCATCCCGGATCAAGATAACAAACCCATAGCATCAGATAGGTCCATCTTCTGGAAATTCAGAGCTGAGAAAACATTCAAAGCTGATTGGTGTCGGTCTACTCTAACAAAGTAAATTCTACTCTTTGGCTCGTCCAGTCTTAGTAGGATAAGTTTGCCTCCCCCGCAATGACATGACTGTTGCATGTTTCCCCGGGGCCAATTTGAACCATGCTAGATGCATAATCAGGCAGTATAAAGGCATATATCAGCCTGAGAAAATCATCATTGATGTGGAGATTAATGACGAAAATGAGCATTTTAGCATCGCTAAATCACGATTGCATCTTCTGTCCAGCGACATCCGCCTGAAATTCCTCAAGGCACAACTATTGTTTGGCCTACTAAACTAATCAAACACACTATCTTCCGCACAGCAAGCAACCATCGGAGAGATAAACTCAGCGGCATTGCGGGCTCGAATAATATCCACTGGACAGAGGAAACAGCAAACAAAATATGCACCCACTGGCTGCATTTAGCAGGTTTAAACTAATTCGGGCCAGGAGATTTTCACCCAGACACTGGCCTAGATACTAATACTGTTAACCTCTCTGGCTCTCCTTTAAGTAAATCAGAAATCGCTACTAAATTACGGACTAACTTTTGTTCCAACACCAAAACCTAAAACTGGTCTAGACGCCCTACCGGATAATGTTACGTGGGAAATTGAAGAATTTAAGCGCCAAATTAAATTAGCAGATTTCTTTGGTAATACATATAAGGGATTTTCAACCTTTTGTGGACAAAATGGTTTGGGAACCGAAACTTGCCGACACAGAGTGTAAAAATCACAAAGGATCGAATATGTGGGCCAGATGCCACACCAAATACTCAAAACGTATCTGCACATGAATGCCAGGCACTTAAGAGTTTACGTGATAGCAATAATATTATCATCAAACCAGCAGATAAGGGCTCGGCTAGAGCAATAATGAAAAAGATAATTACATACAGGAAGCTCCGAGGCAGCTGAATAACGTTACACACTACAAAAAATTGGATGAAGTCATTTGGCCGAAAACAAATCCCATATTTACTCAAATTGTCGAGGCATTGCTCAAAAAGGGTAAGATCCGTAAAGATAATTAAGTATGTGTCGGCCAAATATGATTCTAAGCCACGTACACTCTATTTACTTCCTAAAATTGAAAACCCGATAGGCTCTTGGATGAATCGTGAGGCACCACCAGGTAGGCCTAGGATTCCAGACTGTGGTTCTGAATCATACAAAATAAACAAGTATATTGATTCTATTAGAGTTGTGCCATGGGCAAACGTTTTAGCCCTACTTTCGCAAATATTTACATGGCAGAATGGGAAAATGCAGCCCTTAAAAAGTGCAATAAAACCCTTTTATCTTTAATATCTGGATGATTATCTGCTTACTTAGGACACACACTGGAGAGGAGTTCACAGAATTCCTACCCACTCTGAATAGTCATTGCCCCGATATCAAACTTAAGGCAAATATTAGTGATATCTCAGTTGACTTCTTAGACTTAACGGTATAGAAAATCACTAAATTCAATGCATCCAGTTAATTAGATCATATGGTTTATTTCAAGCCCACATATTCACGCACCAGCCTCCCCACAATAGCATCTCTTACCCTCCACACACTTTTGAAAGACTAGTACAATCACAAATCGTTCGATTTCATATGAACTCTAGCGATAAAGAAAGTCTAAAGTCGGCATAGTCAACCTTGTTTCATACACTAAAATCAGGAGGCTACTCTGGCCGCCAAATTACGATACATTAAATAAGATAACATATTAACAATATAATCCAACAGATCAGGCCACCACTAAGATTAGCCACAACCAACCAGTCCCTAGGATGGGAAACTCCAGGAAATGTGGGAAAACTAGATGTAAATTAGACAGATTTCTTCCGAACCAAGACCGTTTCAATAGCTTTCAAACGAAGGACTCCAATTTCAATTATTCATGGATTGCAACACGGAAAATGTAATTTATTTAATATCATGCGGTCAGGGATCTGGTTAACAATGATAATGATGATAATGATGATACAATAATGGCGGCGGCGGCAACGACGACGACGACTACGTGCTCAAGACTTGCACGGGGGTGGGGGGTGATGGAGGTGCAGCAAACGCTCGCTAAACTGGTAATCTCCTCAAAACTTTCGTTACAAGTTCTGAGGAGGTTGACATCTCATATTTATCTAAATACACTGTAATAGAGCCATATTTAATGTGCGGGGTAGGCGGGTCGGAGGAGTCTGGGTCTCACTTCACGTTTCTCTTTACTTTCTGTTTCGTGTAAGAAACGGGAAGAGAAGACATAATGCAAACACTATAGGGTTGAGAGAAAAGTTTTGGAATTGGGTGGGTGGGGTTGATAATGACCATAATAATGAAATTTATGATGATAATAATGATGATACAGCTAAGAATAATAATATTGATGGAAATGATGAAGTCATGAACCGACAATAATTGAAAATGATAACAACTATTATTATTGTAAATTTATGTGTATTAGTATTGATTAGTATTAGCATGTTAATGTCAAACTGTTATGGTGTAATGGGGGGGGGGGGTCGGGTGGGGGGGTCGATCTGTTGCTCAAACGTACTCAATTATGCCACATGTAGGCTGTCGTCACAATACATATTGGATTATCTAGCCCCGTGATAATTAACAATTTTAATAAACTTGTGTGTATTTTGTGGCTTGTTTGACTGGGTGCTGATGCTGCCAAACATCCGCCGGTCAAATTGGTTGGAAAATATCCACCTGCGTTCCTGTATAGTTACCTTGAAGTTGAGATTCTGTGAGGCCAGGGTTCAAAATATATAAATTGATTCCATCACGTTCAAAATGTTGGCGGAGCTGGGCTAGAGATGGGTGTGGTATAGCTTGAACTGGATCCCGCTAATGATGAAAATAATGATCATAATATCTCTGAAAATTATCGAAACTATTAACTGACGATAATTACCCTTTCCAGGGTATCCATCTATCGTCTAACGTCATATGACGTCATAATCAGCTAAGCAGTGTGTATGATGACGTCATAATTATTATGTCATAAATGATTCTATATGGCCTGTCTTTACCTCTTAATAGTCCGACGAATTGTATGTCTCTACTATTTAATAAGCATGCTGTTGAATATATTGAATCAAATTGGTTCGAAAATATTCAATCGCTTACGTGTAAAGTTTTCTGGAAATTGATAATCAGGGAGTTGGGAGATCGATCGATCCCAACACGAGCCGGGTGTGGGTGGAGCTTACTTAAAGATGGACGAGGCATAGCTAAAACTGAAACGGTCAATTCTTAAGACTGATCATAATACTGCAAGGGCAAGTAACCCAAACTGGAATAATGAACTCATTCATTTGCTATCCATGTTAAAAACAATATATAGGACAAACAAAAGGTCCATTCAGAGTCGTTGCCACTAGGCATATATCCGACATAAACCTGAACGAGGACACCAGCGTAGCTGAGCTTTTCAATCTGCTAGACCATTTTATCCACCGTGATTTGCAAACCGTAGCAATTGAATAAACACCAATTTTAGATGCAGAAGAAGAAGCAGAAAAGTTCCCGCTTCTCAGAGAATCATTATGAATTAAATGCCTGCAGACAAAAGGGCCTTCTGGCCTAAATTCAGATTCAGGCATGGCAGATACAAGGAGATAATCCCTTTTGTCCCATAATACAATAGGATGAATGTTGAAGCTGCAAAAATTTTCAAAGAAGAATACAATAAATTACAAACTAAATTACATAGACCCATTGGATCCAGGCGAGTTATTGCTCTTAAGAAAACCCCTAGTGTTCGCAGCCTCCTAGTGATAGCAAAACTATGTATGCATGATGACTGTATTCTGCGGCTGTAGTAGTAGAAAAATCCTACAGCTGCAATCAGTCCTTCTTCGCTTTTGCACACTGTGTCTTGTCCTCAGCGAAAATCCTTAGCTTCCTCAGGTTCATTCTTGACTTGGGTGTACCGAGTCCTGCTTTCTTAATGCCACCCCGTGGCACGTTCAGCAGATCTATGCAATGACGTCCTCTCGTGGCTTTGTATTTGCTGGTTCCTAGTAGGGCGAAGGATCTCTGTGATGGTGTCTCTTCTGGCATCCTTAGCACATGGCCAAACATGGACCATCGTTGCTGGGCGACTTTTGCAGACAGCGGCGACGTATTACACATCTTGTATAGTGCATCGTTGAAAATTATGCTGTCTGGCCATCGGTTTCAAGTGATGGTGTGTAGGTGTTTGCGGTGGCAGGCATCGAGTTTGTTTGGTGCTGCCTTTGGAGCTTCCCAGCTGTTACAGTTATACCGTTTTATCAAGGGCATCTTTGATCTACGAATCCATAGCTTCCAGAAGGACTGGAAAGCTATGTTCCCCATGACGCAGCATGTAGCAATGTCAGCAGTACTGCAAAGCAGTGAGCCCAGGATTTTACTTTTCCTTCAGGGTTTGCCGCCACGAAGTAGATCGTCTTTTTCTTTAGTTTTATGGTGTGTACATAATTATATTTGAGTGAACTATGTTTTGGATTCATTCATAAAGAGATTCTCAATTTTTAGCTTACTTGCAGCTATTAGGAGAAGTTTGTCAAGGATTTCTTTTCCTTGACTATGAAGTCCACATCGTCGGCATACGCCATCTCTAACGGAATACCCAGTATTGACACTGGAGGGTTTCGTCTTGTGGAACTTTCCTGCACGGATTTCAATGCAGCAGCAAGGTAACAGGTGAAAATCGCCGGAGATAGAGCATCTCCCTGTGAGGAGCTGAATGATGTCTCAAACTCTAAGACTTCACTGACTTGACTCATACTCTCAGCTTGGTGTCTGCAAGCAGTAGTCTCACTAGTCGTAGCTCATCTTTATTGCAACTGGCCGGGCGTAATACATCTAGGATCCTTTGGGCGTTTAATTGTGTCGAAGGCTCGTGACATGTTAATGCCCTTTTATGGAAATTCCAGTGTTTGAACATGCCTACCGACACAAGCATGCATTGAGCCCATACAATGTTGCGCAGCTACGTCCACGTTTGAAGCCACTTTGACATGATCCGGTGAAGTCATCGATCTTGTCTCGGTTGCGGCATAGAGTAACATTGGATAGGATTTTCCGTATGCTGTTGAGGAGCGCAATGGGCCGCGGATTAGCTTGGGCCAGGTTGCTTCTCGGCCTTGGGTAGTGCGATAAGGGTGCATTGGCCTACAGGTGCGTGATCGGGTTTGAGATAATGTCACTTGCATATTAAAATAGAGCATTTCTCATGCTACCAGGTCCAGATGCGCGTCCATTTTTCAGGGCTTTAAGTGCCTTCTCCACTTCTGCTGTTTTAATTGGTGTTAGTAATGGCCTTGGGTCTCCCGAGAATGAGTGCAAAGGCTCATCATCGTGGTTAGTGAACTGTTCCTAGAACCGTTCTCGAATCGCCTTGGCTTTTCCCTGGTCATTCCTGGTAGAGCGTCCTTCAGCGTTGTGTATAGTGAGTGGCGGTGTGTAGTCGGTAACTCTCAGTGCTCGGACTGCCCGAAATATTTTGTGACGGTCATCTGTGGCAGTGATTTCATCTGCTAGGGAGTCTGCTTGTTGAATAGCAAGATCTTTTCAGCGTTCGCTAATATGGCGTACAATGTTATTGCGCTCCCGGCGTCACTTGCATATTTGAATGCAGAATGAAGATCAATAATTAAACTACAGTGGAACCTGTCCTTGGTAACCACTTTAGGCACAATTAAAGAGAGGTTGCTAAAGAAATTTCTGCATTTGATATTGCCAGTTAGCACAGCTGATGGCTTCTGAGACAGGAATATGGTGACTCTTCAAGACACATGGTCTTACAACCATCAATCTTGGAGATCTAGCACCTTCTGGTCCCAGGGGTGGCGTGTCGTTATGGACAGGTTTAACTGTATCTTGAAGAAAGCTAATGTGTCAGCATAAATATATAATTTAAAACAAACAATATATTATGAAAAAGCTAATACCAGCGATGATTTAACTAAATCAAAAATCTCTCAAGTAATAAAATAAACAAGAATTTTCTTATTTTGTAAAAACTTAGTCAGTGCGATAATAATATTGAGCTGCTGCTGCTGTTGCGACTGTGGCTGCTGCTGCTGATGATGATGCTGTTGCTGCTGCTGCTGCTGCTGCTGATGATGATGATGATGATAATGATGATGATGATGATGCGGCAGCTGCTGCTGATGCTGCTGATGCATTTTACATACTTTGTCATCTTTTCAGAGAAGGGCAGTTGCACTACATTGTTAGCAGTCGTATGATGCTGTTAGCGGTGGTTTTACTGAACGTGACTGACTGTCTCCTCGTGATCACATCTCTTATACTGGACATACACTACATGAAATGTAAGCAGTTAGTGCATACTACAAGGATCCGATCTGTCACGCAACTATATGACGTCATAATCAATTGACCTTTCCAGTTTTAGCTATGCCCCGCCCATCTCTATCTAAGCTCCACCCACACCTCGTCCGTGTTGCTGTCGATAGATCTTTGAACTCCCTGACTATCAATTGCCAGAAGACTGTGCGGATAAGCTGTTGAATATTTTGAACAACAGCGCCCAGTCAAAATGGTTTCAAAATATTCAACAGCATGTTTATTAAATAGCAAAGACAGACAATTCGTACAACGTGTCGGACTATTACGCGTTAAAGACGGACTCTTTCTAATCGTTTATGACGTCGTTATTATGACGTCAGTGTGCACGTCACGTAGTTGATTCTGCCGTAATATGATGGATGGATAAACTTGGAACGGTCCATTGCGATACGTGTAGGCTAGCATGACAATAATAATGACATATTAATACTCCTTCATAAAGCTCAAAACCTCCGCGTACGATGTTTATGTCTTTGTTGGATTTGCAGTTTTATAAACAAATTAAAAATCATTCCCAAACCAGTTAGAACCGGTTTATAGATCGAACTTCTCATGTGTCGTGCTAACTAAATTTAGATGAAAATGACTTTTAAGGGTCACGTTATAGTCCGTCGTATCACGTGACCACTATTTACACGTCGTTGTATCATTGTCGTTAATCTATAATTGTTTGCCTTTTCGCAGACGACAGTAGAGTGGTAGTCGTACAATATCAGCTACCCGACCCCCCTGGATAGAAAGAAATGTATATCCATTCTCGTGGTGCACAAATTACTTTGTAAAGCCTGACATACAGATTGGAATATGTTGCGCAACATCTTGCGCAACACACATGTTACGCAACATGTTGCATGGGTGTATGGCGAAAAGTTTCATGTTGCGGAGTTTGCGATACAGGTTTCAAGAAATAAGACCGGTTTTATTTCCAAACAATATTTTGCGGGGTGTCTGCTTTAATATCTGGGTGTGGACCAATAGGATTACCGCGATTGTGTATGTCAAAATGTCTGCTAGGTCATATTACAAATGATGGAACTCCAACTTTGAAGGCAATATATGAATTCATATTTAATTTATGGAATATAAAAGATGGATTTCGAGTGGACAAAGCCAGCAACATAGGAACTACTCGACCTTTACGAGTCACACAGATGTCTTTATGGCATTAAACCTGAACATTATAAGAACAGGAACCTGAAGAAATTGCTATGTCTCCTATGGCGACGTCTATGCTGTTCCCGCATGATGATAACGACAAGATATTAGTGCCTCTGCAGTTTCTTCTTCTTGCTTCAGGGAAGCCATGCTTAGAAATGGCAATGGAAATAACCGTATGATACCCACCTTGTTGCTGATACATGGTGCATGATTGTGTGGGTGGCATGTTTCTAGAAATATGTTGTGCAAAATTGTCCTGTTAACATGTTGCGCAACATATCACCATGTGTATGGCCGGCTTAAAATAGTTAACCAATATTTTTAACGGTCTATAGCGTCGTTAAAGGAAGGGAATAGGGAAATAACAAATGATGTTTTAATTTCATATACTTTTCAAAGAACGGATCAGGGAAATAACATATGCTCTTGAATGATAGCTTTATATAATAATCAAGCTATAGCTCCCAGTAAAAAAACCCCAGAAACAAATCTGAATAATTAGAAAAAACAGCTAAATACCATTTATGTCACTCCGGCGGGAACCAATTAGTGACGCAGCTGGACCTATGGGCTCTGGCTTATGCCAAGCGAATAAATAATACCCGCTACAGCCTGTCATATAAGCTCAGTTATATTCGCGTTAAGCAACTTTCTGCAGGTAAAATACTGTCTAGTTTTAAAACAATTTGACTGAAAGCCGTTGTTTCCAGAGACTGTGTCTCTATTCAGTCACACGAAATTCAAAGTATTCCGTAGGCATCATATTGCGACCTTGGAAACCAGCAGTTTATTTTGAAATCATGTTGACCGAAACATGTTGCTTCCACCAGAAAAAGTTACTTTCAAATATAACGTTTTCAAAAAGACCATTAGTGAATTAGCAGTATTCAGGTATCGCGCATAGAACTCTGAAACTTTCCAATTTTATCCATCGATCGTATGACGTCATATGACGTGAAAACCAACTAAGTGACGTGTAGGATGACGTCATAATCATGACATCATGAATGACTCGATATATCCCCTCTTAAACACTTAATAGTCCGACATGTTATGCGAATTGTATGTTTTTGCTATTTAATAAAGATGCTGTTGAATATTTGGAACTAATTTGCCATAGACAGCAACAGCGCCCAGTCAAATTAGTTTCAAAATAGTCAACAGCTTACCTGTATAGTCTTCTGGAAATTGTTAGTCATGGAGTTCAGGGATCGCTCGATCCCAACACGGGAGTGATGTGGGTGGCGCTTAGCTGGAGATGAGAGGGGCCTAGCTACACTTGGAAATGTTCATTTCGTATACTAATTTATGTCTACTTTCTAATATTTCACGAATATAGCACGATTTTCTTCGTAGGTGTCTCGTACGTGCGTAGATAGATAGATAGCTTTGCATATGAACAGAAGGATGCATGAATAACTGAATGAATGAAAAGTGCAATATATAAACCACATTCGTGCTTCAGTCACCATAGCAGTTCAAAAGCGTGGCTGTGAGTTGTGCCGTGCTGGAAAAGTTGATTTATTTATATGTCGACATAAGATCGCTGTCGAATATATGTCACATGTCATTATGCGCCGACGCAGCCATATCTACGCGACCTACGCGACAATATCGCGCTGTAACCAGGATTCAGTCAATTACACCATGGCGGACGCACATGCGATTGCGTTATTGACAGCAGCTATATGTATTGTTGTTCAGAGAGGTCCCATCACCACACGTACACACGAATGCACGTGCTCTGGCGCGAAAATCAGACGACCCAGCGTGAAATAACTGTCAGAGGTACGTTACACTACTGAAACGCGGCGGTACATATACTTAGGTCGGAAATCATAGAAATATGCCCCTATAAAATGTTAGAGGCAATTGAGGGGAAAAGTCGCAGCCAACTTTTTAAAACAGAAATCGAGGCTGCTGAATCGATTTTTGCTGTCTGCCAACCTGTCCCGAATCTGAATAATGAGCAAAATGGTTAAGACTAAAATGGCCACCTCTGATTGACTTTTCAATGTACTATGCTGCATTCCTGTTGCGTTAAACCCACCTTTGACATTTATTATTTTGACAAATGTACATCTGAATGCATCTAATGCTGAATATGGTGAGCTTTGTATTGTAAACAGTAGATATGGCGTCCATCTAAGATTTCAAATTTGACGCCATGATAAATACTAGTTCACGCAATTTTAGCTTCCACACTACATATGAGTTAGATTTTAGATATATGCGGTTCAAATCCCTCGACCCATCAACAACAACAACAACTCTCCAAGTTCCTGAATTTATGGAAGAACTATTTCCAGCTGGAGTCATAGAAGGAGTTGAAGAGCCAGCATTAACTAAAGACACGTTGAAAGATTGGTACAATGAACCAATTGTAGGTAGAGCCGAAGCAACCGATATGACATTTTTCCTTATGCGTCAAAATCGGGTGGAAACGTGCACGTGATGGTTACACTTCAACCGACAGATCAGTACAGTTGAAACCGAGTCAACAACTGTGGAACATACATGCATATACTCATTATATTTACACATAGTAGTTGAACCATGTAGGCATGTGGCAGGTAGACTTAATCAACAGTATATGGTGTTAACAGTAGATGGAGTGCTCTATTGTAAACGTTTGGAATTAAAATGGGCAATGAAAGAATACCAGGAGTTCTTAATCACCTGACTTCGTGAACCCCACACTTCACCAAACTTTCTCAAGGTTATAAGAAATCACATTGAGTCAGCTGAATTACTAGTTGCATGGGTTGAAAGTAAGCTGCTAGAGGATAGAGTTGCTGAGCAAGTCCTGGTTTGCAAATCCTATGTTAGAGGAATGAGAATACACAACATAACCATCCAAGCTATGTGGAGAATTATTATGCTACGGTTACTGTGTAGAATTGATCGTGAAATCCCATAAACCAGAAAAGAGATGGAAGCAATTAAACATGGGGACACTCATCTCTCTTCTTGAAATAGATACGTTCAGAGATCTAATGGAATCATTTATATAGAGTCTCTGGGAAATATCAACTTCAGAGACTGGCGGAGTTACATGCAGATGGTTCATATTGTACTTCTCTTCACCAGAGGACATCGCAATAAAAATTGTGACGCCCATTTGTTTGCATTTCAGTCAATGCTCCCCCATTCATGAGATGTGACTACATAAACTATGCCAGATGGGCTTTGAGATCAGAGAGACATTCTCTGTAGTTTTCGGAAAGTCTTCCATGAAAGAAGAGGCTCTCGATCTGAATCCCTCCACTTATACAAAAAGAAAAACTATCATCGAACAACACCTGGCTAATAAGTGGAAAGATACACATACTACTAAACTATGCCATATACTGAACAGATGGGCTTTGAGATCAGAGAGACATTCTCTGTAGTTTTCGGAAAGTCTTCCATGAGAGAAGAGGCTCTCGATCTGAAACCTTCCACTTATCCAAAAAGAAAAACTATCATCAAACAACACCTGGCTAAGAAGTGAAACGATACACATACTCTCATAGACAGAGGGGGCAGTTTCCACACACTATCGAGATAAAGGAGGTTGTCATATACCGCCTCAGGACTTGCTATTGCAGACTCCTCTCCTCTTGCCAGTTCCGTTCAACCATTCTCGGCTTTCGTTGGATCCACTTGGTTAAATTTCTTCACAACGAAGCTGTCACTCTGAAATTTCATTGCCAAGACATCATCAGCCTTGAACAGGTGGGCGTTGTCCTTCAACCTATGATCACACATATCCTGTGATACCAGCGACTGATAATAGTACAAGATGCTGGTCAAATGGTCAACCTAAATCAAATCTTTACCATTACCTCTTGCATGTTACAATTGTTCTCGCAGAAATGAATGGAGATCTGCGAACATGATCTAAAGCAATTATGTCTGAAGTATGAAACACAGATGTTACATGCACACCAACGTTACCACCAGCATCGCCTGGCAACGATATAACTATTATGGCTGATGACAAAGCTTCGGTAATATACATATTGGAAGACTTGAAGGAATTGCTAGATTTGGTGATCGATCCGATGTCTTTAGATCTACTGTGCTTCAGGCAGGCAGCCAATATGCCCGTATTGACGTTGTATTTGAGAGATACGACCAAGTATCCATAAAAGCAGAAGTATGAAAGAGACGTGTAAAGGATATAATACCAATTCTAAGAGTTATTGAATATCGTAATGTACCATTACCATCTGACTCGAATAATTCTTTGGTATTGGCAGAAAATAAAATAGATTTGTCACAACTCCTCTCTGAAGAGCTGGTAGCGCAAACACATTCTAACAAGACAATACGTGTAGCAGGTAGGGTCAATCATGAAGACATTGGCGGGATCGTCCAATCTAGACGTTCAAAAAGCCAAACTCCAAGCACGACGTGAAGAGGCTGAGATCCGGATGATTGTGCATTGTGTTGATAACCAATTCCATAGGATATGGGTTTATGCCTCGCTATCACCGAATGTCGTGCACAAAACTGTGGCTCAAAGCTAGCACCGTCGAAAAGAGGAAGTACATACATTATCGCTCAGATGAATGACTCGATATAGTCACTCTTTAACGTTGTACGAATTGTATGTCTTTTATATCATTTAATAAACACTATGTTTAATGTTTTGAAGCTAATTTGACTGGACGCTGTTGCTGCCATAGGCAGCAACAGCGCCCAGTCAATTTAGTTCCAAAATATTTAACAGCTTACCTGTATAGTTTTCTGGAAATTCATAGTTAGGGAGTTCAGAGATCGATCGATCCCAACACGGACGAGGTGTGGGTGGATAGAGATAGGCAGGACATAGCTAAAACTGGAAAGGTCCATTCGGATTATACCTATGCTATCTGTTCCTAGGTTCTACTAAATGTCTAGTAAATGTCTTTATTTATATTTGCACCCTCACAAAATGCCGATATTCTGAATGGTATATCGACTGACAAGCCAATTCATGAATCCATTTCCTTACTCAATCATATGGCGTGATAACCAACTACGTGACGTGTAGGATGACGTCATAATCATGACGCCATGAATGACTCGATATAGTCCGTCTTTAACGCTTAATAGTCCGACACGTTGCACGAATTGTATTACCATTTAACAAAACTAATTTGACTGGGCGCACCCAGTCAAAGAAGTCTCAAAATATTCAACAGCTAATGTGCATAGTTTTCTGGAAATTGATTGTCAGGACGTTCGGGGATTGATCGATCCAAACACGCTCGAGGTGTGGGTGGTGCTTAGCTAGGGATAGGTTTGGCATAGCTAAAACTGGGTCCATTGACATATATACCAACATATCAGTTATATTGCAAAGTAATTACAAGAGAGGCGTAGCAAGATGATAGTAATTACACTTTTTTGATGACTTGCCGTTATTTCAGCAATGTCACAGAATGCTGCACAAATTTACGGCATCTACAGTCAGGAAGCCGTGACCGGATCTAATGATACACACAGAGAACATGAACACGGAAGAAGTAAGAGACATTCAACACCAACGAATGGACTTCTGGTAGAGGCGATAGTAGCGCACGATTTCCATTTCGCCAGTATCGCGATTCTAGGAATATTGTCGCTGGAGGTAATCGTACCCATGTTTGTCTTCTTAATGTAATCCATAATTAGAGCAGACCAATTTAATGTTTTGTTTTACGAAAATTCAAACACAAAAGACACAATCTGAGATTTTCAACCTCAGAAGTGTTAAGCTATTATACTAATAATCCTTTGCAATAGTCATGGGACAAGTCCATTTGCTGGCAAAGAGAGGACTATCTTTTAAATGTGTACATCTGGGATGGCTGGCTCGTTAATGGGCCAGCTATTCTAAGGGTAAACTTTCAAAAATCATCTTCTCTTGGCCAGAAAATGGACTTTTCCCATGACTATTGCAAAGCCATTTTGAGCGGCTTGACCATTAAAGGGTTAACAAAGCTATAGAGAACAAAAGAGTTAAACATCACGGTTTCCGCCATTCTATGTCAATATATTACTGACACATGTCGGTTTAAAAGACCTACAGTAATTACAAACACCACTCATGGATTGTGTCGACAAACCTCTAGCCGCGGAAGTTTCTGGATGCCCATGCAGTGTGGACCAGCGCCGGTGAGCACAGCACATCGAGCTCCTTTCTCCTTATACCGCCTTGTGATTCGTCAAACCATGCTTTTCTCCTTCTTGCGAAGAATATATTCTGTCATCATTAGGCTACCTACAACATCTCTCCTCCTCCTCCTCCTCCTCCTCCTCCTCCTCTTCTTCTTCTTCTTCTGCCTCCTCCTCCTCTTCTGCCTCCTCCTCCTCCTCCTCCTCCTCCTCCTCCTCCTCCTTCTCCTTATCATCATCATCATCATTATTATTATTATTATTATTATTATTATTATTATTATTATTATTATTATTATTATTATTATTATTATTATTATTATTATTATTATTATTATTATTATTATTATTATTAATGTTATTGTTGTTATTACTGTTGTGACAGTTGGCAATATTATTATTCGCCTCTTGATTTATTTAATGTAATATATTTGTATGTAAGTGGGGGACACGCTCATAAGACATGTCTTATTGTGCTCCCACATAGACTAAAAATAAAATAAACCTTGTTTAAATCAAAGCGTTGCCGAAAGTTCGGAGATTTTCTGAATGATAAGGATTTGGCTGCGAAAAGTTGCTAAATGGAAAGAATGTTGAAAATAATGCCTTAAAATTCAAGCATTACATTTTTTCTAAATATGAAACCAGCATCAGCTACCAGCACCATAGGAGTTTTCGAGAACAACAGAACTAAGTATACTGACGACCTTGTAGTTGTTGCTAACGTGAAGGCCGAGCCAAACTACGCCGGGAACGCAATAATATTCTGCGCCACATTAGCGAAAGCTTAAAAGATCTTGTTTTTCAACAAGCAGACTCCCTAGCAGGTGAAATCACTGCCACGGATGACTATCACAAAATGTTTCGGGCAGCCCGAACCCTGAAAGTTACTGACTACGCACCACCGCCCAATGTACACAACTCTGAAGGACACTTTATCTGAACTGACCAGGGAAAAGCCGAGGCAATTCGGGAATGGTTCAAGGAACAGTTCACTGACCCCTATGATGAGCCCTTGCACTCATTCTCAGGAGACCCCAGGCCATTACTAACACCAATTAAAGCAGCAGAAGTTGAAAAGGTACTTAACGGTCTGAAAAATGGACGTGCATCTGGACCTGATGGCATAAGCAATGAACTATTCAAATATGCAAGTGAAATTATCTCGCACTTAATCAATTCAACTTTTATGCACCACCTTTCCATCGATGCAGTAGGACAAGGCACCCTTATTGCGATACCCAAGCGCAAGAAGTCAAGCGTGCTACGACGTGACCTCAAGAAAGTAGGACTCGCTACACTCAAATCAAGAATGAACCTGAGGAAGCTAAGGATTTCGGCGGAGGACAAGACACAGTGGGCAAACGCGAAGGACTGATTGCGGCTGTATGATGGTTCCACTACTACAGCCGCAGAATACAGTAATCATACATACAAAAATCAAAACAAAAAAATAAAGCTATATGGCTTTAGGTCACGTGGGTGTTAATTTGTGTGGCTTTCTGATAATAAGGAAAATGAAAGAATGTGGATACTTGTATCTAATGCATAGCATAGAATAGAGTGCTCATATTTAGCACTTTTACATACGTTGGAATCAATTTATATACGTTGAACGCTGAATGGAGGATTCCAGTTTCTCAGCCAATCATATGACGTCAATCAACCACGTGACGTTTCGGATAACGTCATAATCAAGTATGTGACGAATAACGTAATTAAGTTCGCCGCCAACATTTAATTGATCACGGACTAAGCGCTGTTGTACGAATTGCATGGCTTTACTATTTAATACTGTTGAATATTTTGAAAGTAATGTGACTATACGCTTTTGCTAGCATAGGCAGTCAAATTAGTTTCAAAATAGCTAACATTTTACCTTATAGCTTTCTGGAAATTGAGACTCAGAGTGCAGAGATCGATTGATCCCAACTTATATGGGAAAAGCGTGGGTGGAGCTTAGCTAGAGAAAGGCGAGGCATAGCTAAAACTGGAGTCCTCTATTCCCTGGCTTTCTGTGCAGGGGTGTCTTCGGAGAACATGGTTATAAGAATATAGCCTGGTAATTCTAGCATAGAACACTGACTTAATTCACTATGCGCAGGACACACACATAATTTATTAACGTTTTCAGATGTAAATTGAAATTCCTTTGTGCAAATATGCATAAAACCTGAAGAAAATGTATTCACATTTTCTTGAAGCATTTTACATTAGCTTTGACTATTTCCTCCACTAATGAGTAATTGTTCCTGCAAAATTTGAATAGTTGGTAATTTAAGAATGTATGCTAATCCTTTAACCCACAAAATTATTCAAAAAAATTTCAATTTTCTCATAGAAAATGTCCATTTGCAGACCAAGAGAAGAGGATTTTTTTTTAGAATTTACGACTCGAATCACTGGCTCGGTTATATTCTCTTGTTCTACAAATGGGAATTTCTCACGACCACTGCAGAAGGCGTTTTTTCTGATATGAGTGTTAAATGGTTAACATATTTAGTTTGTTGCACAAAAACCACCATAATAATACAGGTTACTGGCCCGATCCTGGGCCAATACCTGGACAATTCAGACCTTTAACCTGCGATATCAAGGCATATTATCTGATTTCTCTTGTTGCCCAGACGATTGTTTGCTTGAACATAAACTTTGTTCACGATGTTATAAATAGCGTGTTGTTTGTATTTCGATGCAGACGCTGCTTAAAATAACTGTTTCTGGAAGAGAATTCCTAAAGAAGAAATTGGAGGTAAGGAATTATTTGAGTAAAAGGGAGTAAGCAAATACTCTTCATGCACTCAATTGAGGAGTCCAATTTTAGCTATGCCCCGCCCTTTTCTATCTCAGCTCCATCCACACTTCGCCCGTGTTTGGAGCAGGGGCGCCGGAAGCAAATTTGAGGGGCGGGTGCAGGTTCCACCAAAAGTGCACGCTGGATGGCATTGTACTGAGGAAGATATGAAATGGATGTTCCACCGCCCCCTCCCCACCCCTACCCCCACACCCTCCCCCTCTTATAGAAGGGTGTTCGAGGATACCCTCCCACGTAGCAACCACAAGAAAAAATATTGAAAGGTGCTGTCTCTAAGAATCGATTTCCCGCATTCTGGGTTTCTTATGATTACGTATAAATGTTAGAGCAATGTTAAGCGAAGAACTTATGTATTCCTTTGGTCAATTGAACCTATTCCCAATTCACATTGTGAGCGAGCTGGCGAACGGGTTATTATCAGATGCACACGTTGAGTGTGCGTGCGTTCGTGCATATGTCTGCGCAGTGGACCTGCACAATTTTCCTTGAAATATTTTTGATTGGACCTTAGTTCCTAAATATATTTGCTAAATTGTGGCCCAATTCCTTCAGCGAGATTCAGAGGAAAAGTGTTTTGTGAAAACTAGGTTATCCAAGACAAATCTACCAATTATGTGGAATATGTAAATAAGGTTTGTGTAGCTCTTGCTTTAGATGAAGACCATGGAGTTTTTTCAGTTTCATGTTAAGCAGTTTCACAGAAGGTCTTTTAAATGTAATTTTTAAAATAGTGCAAAATCCAAGATGGCCACCAGTAAAATCAACCATGTAGTTTCCAGGAACCAATCATGGATCTGACCCGAAGGATCCTTCCTATCCAGCAGTTCTTAAGGACTCGCTTACAGAATACAATGCTGGATGACTTCTTCTTTAGAAGTGTATGAAACTATAGACATGAAATATACATATAATATAAATATAGAATATATAAATTATAGATGTAGGAGATATATGAGATCGCTTCTTAGCGTATCTAATTTCTACATTCTTCCAAGCGAGGCCCTAGCCACACCCTCCTCCCATTCTGTATGTATGTATGTGGGGGGGGGGCGACCACAAATCTTAGACTCATTCCTCAAATACCCCCCCCCCCAGATGCCCCCCAGAGACTTCGCACTTCGGCCATGCCATGTGTATACAAATTATTTCAACCTTTGCACATGCTTCACACGTCAATCAAAAATTAGATTTTGAGAGATGGTGTTAATTCTATTATCCATGGTTGTAGTGTTTCCACATTGCTGCACCCAGCCGCCCATCATTGCACATAGATTTTATTTTACCCACTAAGCAAGGCATTAACCGAGCGTTGACCAGTGTCATATCAAAATTCAAATAGCCTATGACCATGTATCTTACCTTTACTTGCAAAAGAGACATGAAACGATCCGGCATGAGGTATTATCATTAATCTAAAACGATTCTTGTGGTTATCAGCAGTCTACACGAAGTAAGAGTAGATATATCCGCCCAGAAGCACTCCCACATTACTTTATGGACTTGTGTTAATGTCAAAACAACCTAACTTTAATACAACTGCTCAGTCTGCTCTGAATATTCTAAAAATCTTTTTTTAAAGTTCTAAAGTAAAGTTTACTCATTTTTCGCATTGTAGTGGATAAAGGGCACAGCTGCCACACACACACCCTCCCGCTGTCCCCCTGCCCACAGGGCAACGGGTGCAGCTGCCCCCGCTGCGCCCGTGCTTCCGGCGCCCCTGGTTGGGATCGATCGATCCATGAATTCCCTGACTATCAATTTCCAGAAAACTATACATGTAAGCTGTTGAATATTTTGACACTAATTGGACTGTGTGCTGTTGCTTGCAATGGCAGCAACAGCACTCAGTAACATTAGTTTCAATCTAATATAATACAAGACATACAATTCGTAAAACACCGCTTATACCGTCATGAACTATACGTTCGTGATGAACATATCTACGTCATCTTACATGTCAAGTAGTTGATTACGATGTCATATGATTAGTTGATAAACTGGAAAAGGTCCATTCATTGACAAAATGGGCTGGCGACTATTCTAGACGACATGGGCATCCACTTCTATATGCGCTCAGCCCATTTCTAGCTAAGATCCTGGCGACTATTCTAGACGACATGGGCATCCACTTCTATATGCGCTCAGCCTATTTCTAGCTAAGATCCTGGCGACTATTCTAGACGACATGGGCATCCACTTCTATATGCGCTCAGCCCATTTCTAGCTAAGATCCTGGCGACTATTCTAGACGACATGGGCATCCACTTCTATATGCGCTCAGCCCATTTCTAGCTAAGATCATGGCGACTATTCTAGACGACATGGGCATCCACTTCTATATGCGCTCAGCCCATTTCTAGCTAAGATCCTGGCGACTATTCTAGACGACATGGGCATCCACTTCTATATGCGCTCAGCCCATTTCTAGCTAAGATCCTGGCGACTATTCTAGACGACATGGGCATCCCCTTCTATATGCGCTCAGCCCATTTCTAGCTAAGATCCTGGCGACTATTCTAGACGACATGGGCATCCACTTCTATATGCGCTCAGCCCATTTCTAGCTAAGATCCTGGCGACTATTCTAGACGACATGCGCATCCACTTCTATATGCGCTCAGCCCATTTCTAGCTAAGATCCTGGCGACTATTCTAGACGACATGGGCATCCACTTCTATATGCGCTCAGCCCATTTCTAGCTAAGATCCTGGCGACTATTCTAGACGACATGGGCATCCACTTCTATATGCGCTCAGCCCATTTCTAGCTAAGATCCTGGCGAATATTCTAGACGACATGGGCATCCACTTCTATATGCGCTCAGCCCATTTCTAGCTAAGATCCTGGCGACTATTCTAGACGACATGGGCATCCACTTCTATATGCGCTCAGCCCATTTCTAGCTAAGATCCTGCCGACTATTCTAGACGACATGGGCATCCACTTCTATATGCGCTCAGCCCATTTCTAGCTAAGATCCTGGCGACTATTCTAGACGACATGGGCATCCACTTCTATATGCGCTCAGCCCATTTCTAGCTAAGATTCTGGCGACTATTCTAGACGACATGGGCATCCACTTCTATATGCGCTCAGCCCATTTCTAGCTAAGATCCTGGCGACTATTCTAGCCGACATGGGCATCCCCTTCTATATGCTCTCAGCCCATTTCTAGCTAAGGTCCTGGCGACTATTCTAGACGACATGGGCATCCACTTCTATATGCGCTCAGCCCATTTCTAGCTAAGATCCTGGCGACTATTCTAGACGACATGGGCATCCCCTTCTATATGCGCTCAGCCCATTTCTAGCTAAGATCCTGGCGACTATTCTAGACGACATGGGCATCCCCTTCTATATGCGCTCAGCCCATTTCTAGCTAAGATCCTGGCGACTATTCTAGACGACATGGGCATCCCCTTCTATACCCGCTCAGCCCATTTCTAGCTAAGATCCTGGCGACTATTCTAGACGACATGGGCATCCACTTCTATATGCACTCAGCCCATTTCTAGCTAAGATCCGACCACTGTTTATGCATGTTGGAATCGATTTGAAAATTAGTTTCAAAATATGCAACAGAAAAGTAATGTATAAATTCCACAAAGACATACACTTTTGAGACTTTCGAAACGTTGTTTTTTTCAGTTTTACAATTTTGATTGTGGACACTGGTTTCTTTGAAACGATGATTGTTAATAGATGTATGATAAATAAATATGCAAATTGGGATATTCTGTGAAACAGAAAACGTGACGACGCACTTTGAAAGGACAATATGACAAAGCACTTTTAAAGGTCAACATAAATAAGGACTTTCAAAGGTCAACATGATGAAGTACTTTCAAAGGTCAACATAACGCCGTACTTTCAAAGGTCAACATAACGAAGGACTTTCAAATGACAACATGACATCAAAGATCGTGTATTGAAATTTATGGTCGGTGATTCCTCCCTGTGGTGACCCCACGGATAGAGGCTGGACTTCCCAACCCCGTACGTACGTGCCTAGTGGCTAGGACAAGGTTAATGCGGAGCACGCTATTTTAATTTATATAATATATGCGTACACCCGTACGCTGCTGACCTTTGTGGCAACAGCTTCCATACATATGGCTGACTAAAGTAATTGTATTAAATATTCATATTTTGAGTTTCCATAATATTTGATCAATTGGGGACGTACTAACACTCTTCCGGACCAGAATTTCGGAATAGGTTGCTGTTTCAAAACTGCAAACTATGTTTAAATTGGCCCAAGTATTGGCTGAGTTATTATTGATTAAGATTTCCTCGTTCAGGCATCAATTATGCTTCATCAGTTTTTACCACGTGCTCGTTACATCATGTGGTTAGTGTTCACTCCTCATCTCGTTGATTGACTTCTTCATCCTAAGAGTCACTACCTTCTTTCCTGGCTTTCGGCTTCTATAAATGGAGATGTGGTATGATCTCCACTTGCCTTTTTAACTTACTTTCAACCGTGTGGTACGATCTCCACATGCTTTTTTAACTTACTTTCAACCATTGAGGGCAGACCGGTCCTATTCAGCGCCCGTCAGAGCTATTTTTGGTCATCTTTCTCCTTTGAGATACTAAAATATCAGTGAGCAGTGTTTCCAGATGAGAGTCGTGTGAAAACCGGACTTCTTTTTTCCTAGCTTTAATCAGTGATTCTGCAACCTCCGTGGAACTCTCTTTTGAGCCTTCCAACTGTGAATTTCTTCTCTTAGCCTTTCAGGAAAAGTACAAGTGGTGGAGTGTTGGGATCAATATGACCTATGTCCACAGAAATTAGGCCACGATATATTCAGAAATGATAGCGTAATGGACGAGGGTGTTACTATTATGTTAGTGAAACAAAATTCAGAAGCATCATACGTATATCGCCTAGGAAATGGATCAGAATCAGATGCACCATCAGATTACATTAGCTTACTAAGAAACCAGCTACTCACAATGCACGCATACCATACAGCAAATTATAATGAATAATAATCATGATTATAATGTCCAATTTCAAGCTCAGAAGTCTTAAGCAATTACAGTATGAATCCTTTCATCATGTTAATTGTCAAGACTGATCAAGAAAATCCAAAACATTTTCTCAGTGAGTGTCCATTTGCGGACCAAGAGAAGACAAATTTTTAAACTTTAGAAGTGGAAAGGCCGAATAGGCCTGAGAAAAAAACCTATGCAAATCATGCGGAGGAAATCGATATCTTCTGAAAGCTCTCATTCATGGTTTTGTTATCATGGCGGGGTATTACCTGCTGTTTGCAGAGCTTTTGTTTGAGTATATCAAGTCGTGAAATGCTGTTTGCTATAATCTTGGCTTTGGCAAAGTAAATATAGCCATTATTGAAGACAGAGCACTTCACTTATCTATCAGTGGCATAGGCGGTGTCTTGGAGGGTGTGTCGAACGATGGCATTCCACATTTTGGCAACCTCCCTACACACACGCACGCACGCACGCACGCACGCACGCACGCGCGCACGCGCGCACGCACGCACGCACGCACGAACGCATGCACGCACACTCTTAAAATGGGCGTTCATACATTTTACCTGTTGCCTGTCTTTATGGAATGCAACCATTATCGGTGAAGTATACTGGCCTATTAATTGATTAAGGAGACACCTTGCATTTCTTTATTTTCAGGTATTTGATGCCTTTGTCGTGTTCGCATCATTCATAGTTGATCTAGCTTTTATAAAAGGTATAACCTCCAGGCCTATTGGGGAGACAACCGTGTTCATGAGTTTCCTGTTACCATGGAGAGTCGTCCGTGTCGTTAACAGTAAGCGGATTCATTGAAAGTGCATTGTATATATAGTTAATGTTGTAGAAATGTGGCAATGTAATGGTCCAGTTTTTGCTCTAAGCCCCACCCACCTCTAGCTAAGCTCCACCCACACCTCGCTCGTGTTGGGATCGATCGATCCCCGAACTCACTGACTATTAATTTCCAGAAAATATTCAGGCAAGCTGTTAAATATTTTGTAACTAATTTGACTGGGCGCTGTTGCTGCCCATGGCAGAATATTTATTACATAGTAAAGACACAATTCGTACAACAACGCATAGTCCGTTTTCATTTATGCGTTCGTGACGTACTTATCTCCGTCATTCAGGAAGTCATAATAACGGCATTGATTATAGTGTTATTCTACACGTCACGTAGTTAATTATGACGTCATATGACGGCTGGATAAGGCGGAAAGGTATATAAATGAATTAATTATGCACCATGTATAACTCGTGTATTTCGCGACTGATTTCCCCAACTAAAGAGTGAAACCGGTCATGGAGGAGATTAGTCTCATGGTATGCAGATAATGGACGCATCCAGTTTTAGCTATGCACCGCCCATCTCTAGATAAGCATTGCCCGTGTCGGGAGCAATCGATCCATGCACTCTCCGAATCTCAATTCCCAGAAAACTATACAGGTAAGCTGTTGAATATTTTGAAACTAAATTAACTGTTGCTACCTATGTCAAATTAGTTTCAAAATATGCAACAGCATGTTTATTAATATACAAGTCGTACAACGAACTATTAAAGGAGCATGTTCACAGCAAAATACCTAAAAATAAAATTGCTAAAATTTAGCGGCTTTAGAGACTTAAATTGTGTGACTAGATGTAATGAAACGTAATAAATCTCAACATGATTTCATTCCGTAAAAAATTATATAATATCTTTAGTTGTGAATTTGAATTAGGGACTCGTGTCTCTAATTCAATTTCACAACTTAAAGATTATATTAATTTATCTAGAAAGAAATCAGCATATGTTAAGATTTATTTCGTCCCATTGCATCGAGGCCGTGTTCTCAATAGATAGTTGATCAGGAAAAACACCATACCTCACTATGGCGGTACGCCGGTTAAGTCACACGTGAGAACACGGCCTTAGGCCGTGTTCTCACTAGAAAGTTAATCGAGAATAACGCCACACGTCACTATGGCGTTACATCGGGCAAAGTCTTAGACCATGTTCTCACTAGAGACTTAATAAGGAATAACGTCATACTGAAGTATGGCGTTATTCCCGATTAACTCGCTAGTGCGAACACGGCCTTAAACACACTCTTTCTCATTGCCTAATCCTGTTTAGCTATTTCATGTACTATGTAGGTTAATATATAGCGGATATATATGCTTGCATTCACGCTGGTGGAAGATACTCCTGGACTATACGGTAGCGCTACCTGGCGGTTTTAATTTTTGCAGTTCAAGAGTAGACTTTTAAAGTAAGATTTACCACTGAAATTTACAACAAAAAAATAGATTTGTGCCTGCCTGTACATGCACATTCTCAAACACCCAATACAAAGAACGTTTTGGCCGGCTTGGCTGTTAAGTAATTAATGGTCTGGAATGTCTAACTTTTTCCTTAGCCAGTGTCCATTTGCAGACCAGGAGAATACAATGTTTCGAAAATGTACCACCGGAATGACTGGCTGGATTATCTAGCCAGATATTCCTGTAGTACATTTTCAGAGATATTCTCCTCTTGGCATGCATAGGTCATTTTTGGTCGGCTTGACCATTACATGATTAAGGTGACGCAAGAGCGGTAAATAGAGAAATTCAATCTGTCAGTAAAGTATGTGACGTCATAATATATTACGTCACAGGCAGGCTGACATCGCAATCAAATATGTCATGAATGGCATCTCTAAGTCAGCCATAAATGCTTAAAGTCCGTCAACGTGTACGAATTGTATGCCTTTACTATTTAATAAAAATTACGTTGAATATTTTTAAACCTAATTTGACTGGGCTGCCATAGGCAGCAATAGCACCCAGTCAAATTAGTTTCAAGATATTCAACAACTTACCTACATAGTCTTCTGGTAATTCAGGGTTCGATCTATCCCAACACAGACAACGCGTGGGTGGAGCTTAGATAGGAATGGACGGGGCATAGGTAAACCTAAATTTATCCATTGCAACATTGATAGATTCCTCTATTGTATGTTTACGGCATCATTTGGGGGTGGGGGTGGAGGTTATTTGCCAAATGATATACCTGCATCAAGCACGTTTAAATGCACATGTTCGTTATTGACCACTTTCAGGCTTATTGGTGGCGATGTTAGCCAGGGAGCATTTCAAACGCGTACTCATTCTCACATCCAAACGACGACTGGAGAAAGAAATAGATGAAACGCTAGCAGATTTGCACGTGACACGGGTGAGAGAATGCGATACATGTTAGGACATTGTAAAATGGGTATGCGTGGAGTCAATTAACCTTTCCATGTTTACCATCGATCACATGACGGAATTTGACGTCATAATCAGCTAAGCGGCGTGTAGGATGACGTCATAATCATCACGTCAGAAATGATTCTATTTGGCCCGTCTTTAACTCTTAATAGTCGACACGTTGTACGAATTGTATGTCTCTACCATTTAATAAACATGCTATTGAATATTTTGAAACTAATTTTTCTGGACGCTATCGCTCCCATAGGCCGCAACAGTCGCTGTTGTTGCCATAAGCAGCAACAGCGCCCAGTCAAATTAGTTCCAATATATTCAATAGTTTACCTGTATAGTTAAAAAAATCGATCGATCGGGAAGCCAACCGTTTTAAACATATGTGGAATTTTCACTTTTCAAATTTCGGCTTGGAAGTGTGGTAACACTGCAAGTGTAACATTTAGTTCCTTTACTCAGCTACTGAAGAAACAAAGAAACACACTTTCATAAATAGGAAGTATGTGTCTGCAATTTAATTTGATTCGTGCAATAGCCACATTTTCACAAGTGCTCAATGTTCATAACATTTTTACCTCTGGTGGCCTCATTGAAGTATGCACTTGATGCCTAATTTAATCAAGAGAGAGAACAATGATCTCTTTTGCTGAGTCGTTTGCTGTTCTATGGCTGGTGGCCATAATGTTAGAGCGATGGTACCGACTGCACCCCTAACATTTTGTTAATTTTGGTCATGGGGATGAGGCAATCAATGGCATTGTCTCATTTTCTGCTGGTTTATCGAAGGTCTACAATCACTTTGTTTGTATGTTTTAGTCTTTTTGCATCCATCCCTTGGAGATGATTTAGTTCACGATAATTGTTTAATCAACCCATGCAGAAAAGTTGTTCATTCTTTATGATTGTTCTTTTAAATCTCTCCGCAGCGTCAAGTTCATGCTCTAAAGTCGATGTGTATTAATTTTGGAGAGGAGGAATGGAAGGTGAACAAAAAGCTAAGTAAGACAAGTTGAAACATTGCCTAGCACATAATTATTGCTGTTGTTGTTGTTGTTGTTGTTGTTGTTGTTGTTGTTGTTGTTGTGGCTGCTGCTGCTCATGCTGCTGCTATTTTTGTTGTTGTCGTGGTCGTGGTCGTCATCTTCGTCGTTGTAGCATAAATTATTGCTGCTGTTGTGTGTGTGGTTGTTTTTGTTGTTTGTTGTTGTTGTCGTTGTCGTCGTCGTCGTCGTCGTCGTCTTCGATGATGGTGACGGCGGTAGCGAAGATGACGATAATGACAACGACGACCACGATGATGTTGCTGTTGCTGCTGCTGCTGCTGCTGCTGCTGCTGCTGCTGCTGCGCCTGATGATGATGATGATGATGATGATGGTGATGGTGGTCGTGGTGGTGGTGGTGATGAGATGATGATGATGATGATGATGATGATGATAATGTTGATGGTGATGATGATTCGGTTTCCATATTTGCAGGTAACATTGGCAGACCATCTGTTGTTCCTCTTGATGAGCTGTACATATTTAAGGAGAAGCATCAAAAGATGAAAAAGTTGCGCAAAAAGATGGATCAAAGATCAAATGGAGCGAATAGTAATATGCTCGCTCAAAGTAGGCGGTGTACCAACGAGACCAATATGGCAAATTCAAACCTTGGACACGATAACAATGGTTTCCAGGAACATGATGATCGCATTGATGAAGCTCAAGATACAGATACGTCATCAGAACAATCAAGTAGTGACAGTTCAGTCACAACGAGTGGCACATGGCCTTTCTCCAAAGACCTATGTGATTTATCAAACGGAATATTACAAAATGGAAAGGAAACTATAGCACAATATGATATCACTCAATCGCCGTTAAATACTGATGTAGAACAAAACACCGCATTCTGAATAACTAACGAGTAATAGATTAATAACAGTTATCTTAGCGGTTTGCTGACCACGCCATGCTAGCAGCTTTTCTAGTAGTGGTTGTATGTTCATATGTTGGCGATCGATCGGTATCAGTGTCTGGCGACAAGATTCCCAAAGTGATACGTTTCAAGACTAACTAGGGACTGATGAAGCGTATTAGTGTGTGAAATCTTTTCGAAAAATAAAAGACTTAGTCTTAAGGGTTATCATAATTTGAATCCTATAATGATTTTCAACACGGCTAGCACAACTTTGAATCTAAAGCCATGTTCTCACTAGAGAGTTAATCCTGAATAATGCCATACGTCAGTACGGAGTTATTTAGGATTACGTCTCTGGTGAGAACACGGCCATATATCAGTTCCCTCCATCCCTCCCTCCCTCTCTCTCTCTCTCTAGTGAGAACACGGCTTTAGATTCCAATAGTGGGTGTTATAATCCAGTTTATCGATCAATCATATGGCGTCCTATGCAATATCCTCACATGTAGGCTGATGTCACAATCAAATTCGTCAGGAATGACGGGATATATACTTCGTTATAAACACTTAGTCAAGTTATGCGAATTGTATTTCTTTACTATTTAATAAACATGCTGTTGAATATTTTGAAACTAATTTGATTTGGTGCTGTTGCTGTCATATGCAGCAATCGCATCCAATGAAATTAATTTGAAAATATTCAACAGCTTACCTGTATAGTTTTCTGGAAATTGAGATACACGGAGTGCATAGATTGATCGATCCCAGCACCGGCAAAGCGTGGCTGGAGCTTAGATAGAGATGGGCGAGGCATGGCTAAAATTGGATTCCTCCATTTTGTTTATATTGTCCATGCAGTCCGTCAGATTTTTCTTAGCATAATGAGTCTGTCGATCATATGAAAAGTATATTGTATTTCCCCCGCCCCCCCCCTCCCTCCCTCCCTCCCTTCTCTCTCTCTCTCTCTCTCTCTCTCTCTCTCTCTCTCTCTCCTCCCTCCCTCCCTCCCTCCCTCCCTCCCTCCCTCCTCCCTCTCTCTCTCTCTCTCTCTCTCTCTCTCTCTCAACCTTAACATATGATGATTTCATTCCATATAAATGCCTCTATTTCAATTTCGCAACTTAAAAAATTAAATTAATTTATATGGAATGAAATCATCATATGTTAAGATTAATCTCGATTCATTAGATATAGGCTCACGGTTTAAGCCTTAAAACGCATATAATTTAAACAATTTTATTTTCAGTAATTTTGCTGTGAATATGCACCTTTAATAAATACAAAAAAGTGTAGTATTGTTCATTGCAATCTGTTCATCACCAATAATTCACCTTTCCAGTTTTAGCTATGCCCTGCCCGTCTCTAGCTAAGCTCCACCCACACTTGGGATTGATCGATTCCAGAATGCCCTAGCCATCAATTTCCTGAAAACTATGCAGGTGTGGTGGACTAATTTGACTGGGTGCCAAGCGCCAAGTAAAATTAGTTTCAAAATATCAAACAGATTATTTATTAAATAGTAAAAACATACAATTCGTACAACAAGGCATAGTCCGTCTTCAAATATGCGTTCGTGACATACTTATATACGTCATTCATGACGTCATAATTCATTATGTCATTCTACACGTCACGTAGTTGATTATGACGTCCATTACGAATAGACATCATATACGCGTCATGGTTTCGGGCTTTCAAATATTTCCTCCCATTTCAGGCATCATTACGTATGAATCAAAGTTAGTATCATCATGTTATTTTATGGCATTTCGACATGAAAAACCACTGGATAGAAAAACAACAAACATGCCATAATGGATCTTTCCATTTTAGCTATGCCCCGCCCATCTCTAGCTAAGCTCCACCCACACCGCGCTCGTGTTGTGATCGATCGATCTCTGAACTTCCTGACTATCAATTTCCAGAAAACGATGCTGGTAAGCTATTGCAATTTTGAAATTAATTTGACTGGGTGCTCAGTCAAATTAGTTTCAAAATATTCAACAGCATATTTATTAAATAGAAGAGACATACAATTCGTACAACTAATATAATTATTTAAGACGTGATGATTATGACGTCATCATACGCGCCCCTTAGCTGAGTATGGCGTCATATGACGTCAGATCATCGATGGATACTCTGGAAAGGTGAATTATAGCTTAGCTGAGATTATAAGTGAGGAATCCAGTTTCTCAGTCAATCATACGACGTCATAATCATCTAGGTGTCGTGTAGGCTGACGTCATAATCAATTATGGCATGAATCACTCGATTTAATTCCGTCTTAAACGCTTAATAGTCCCTCAAGTTGTACGAATTGTATGTATTTCCTATTCAATAAACATTATGTTGACTATTTTGCAACCAATTTGACTAGGCGGTGTTGCTGCCATAGGCAGCAATAGTATCCAGACAAATTATTTTCAAAATAGTCAACAGCTTACCTGTATAATTTTCTAGAAATTGATATTCAGCAAGTTCAGGGATCGATCAATCCCAACATGAGCAAAGCGGAATGGAGATTGGCTAGACATGGTCGTGACATGGCCAAAACTGAATTCAACCAGTGTAGCTTGCCTGAGGCACATACAGTTAGGCGCTATAATAGCATAGCAGGATGGCAAATACCTTTACAGTCAAACAAACTGATAGCAAGCACGTATTGCTAGTGAAACAGTATGACAGCTATTGTAAAAACAAGAGGGTGCAGATCAATGTCTCCTACAAGCAGGGCTCCCAGCGGACCCTTAAAAAAAAGTAGGACATTTTTGGAAAAAAAGTAGGACAATTATACAACATCATAAATGAGAACAAAAAATAAAATTACCATCACACAATGGTTCTTTCATCAGGATTAAACTCCTGGCCAATGATTTATTTATTTATGTATTCTTATTTGGCCTCCCATCGCCCCTTATAGCCACACCTTCACCTCCTTTGATTATATTTCTAAAGATTCAATAATTAAAGAAAAAAGATACTGATATTGCCAGTATGTCTGAGCAATGGAGAGCAATAAAACCATGTGTAAAGAATATTTGTAATAACACAGTTAACATGTTTAAAGGCTGATTATTATATTTCAAATATATAATACTCAGCCTTTAAACACGTTAAATGTGTGATTACAATTTCTTCTCTACACATGGTTTGTAACTAATTCACAACTGACAAAGCTTGAAATCAGAAACTTAGCATTTTTGTGATATGTCAGCATTATTGGGACAGAGTTGATTTCAATAGTACCCAGCTAACCTGAGGATAGTAAAAGTTCATGTGGTTTAGCAAAACTATAGCTCTACTACCAGCTTCGGTTACTAATGATATCGGGACATAAAATAAAGTTCGACAAATACATATATTCCATGACAAATTTTTACGATTTTTAAACTTCAGAAAGCGTCCATTTGCAAAACAAAAAGTATGCTGTTTTTGAAAACTTACCACTGGAATGATTGGCGCTATTGAGCCAGTCATTCCAGTGGTAAGTTTACAAAAATAACATTCTCTTGGACTTACAAATGGACATGTATCAGAAACTGCAGAAACAGTCCAAACTGTTTTGGGCTGATAAGTGTGTTAAGTTAAAGTTTTAAGATAAAATCACGAATGAAGACTTAATAAGCTTGCAATATGTCTTACTATAATAGAAACAATCAAATTTGGGTCTGTATAGGCAAACACAGAGGTAGTGATGATTGCTGCAGGTGAGTAAAATCAATAATTTACTACCCCCATCTGGGTTAGTAGAAATAATCCCTAAAATCCACTCCTGTATTGTCTACCTTGGGATATAACAATCGGATCAGCATGCATCTACACATTACATGTATGAATACTGGCAACATCAGTATCTCATGATAAACTAAAATAGTAACAATTACATTTAAATTACTGTTTGCATGAACTTATTAAATTGTTAGTCTAGTGTATGGTACTGGCACTTATAATTGAACATCACTTTTTCTTTTTCGCTAGCTTTTCATTAACTGGTTTCATAGCACATGTTGCCTTTTCTAATGGGTTTTTTACCAGATTCAAGAAGAGCCTGTGCTGCATGTATTTCTGCTGGATCTGTTTTCTTAGATTTAAATGCAGTCGACAATCGTCTGCCAGCCTCGGCTATGACCTTTTGACTGGACTCAATTTCACTCTGATGCTTTTTTTGTTCCTCCAACAGACCTTTATTATCATCATCTAATTTTCTTGCAAAATTATCAACTAAATATCAATACATCTGAATGTTGGTAGCATCTACCAACAACAAAATGACAGGTGTAGCCATATTACTGTTAGTATTCAATTTATGATGAAAACCAGAATAGTTTTATACTAAACAGACATTTATTGAACATGTTGGAGAGAAAAACACACAAATAATTTATCTTACGTCTTCTTTCAGAAAAGTAGGACATGACCCTAAAAAGTAGGAAAAGTAGGACAAAGTAGGACGCATGTCCAAAAAGTAGGAAAAGTATGACCGCTGGGAGCCCTGTACAAGGGTCTAGCAACGTATTTTACCTGGGAAGCTAATCAATGCGTGTGCTATGCAGATACGCTATGGGAAAGGAAAAACGTGGGCTATCGCCGCTCCACGACCCCATCCCCACCCCACCCCCACCATTCACGCCACAACCACCACCACCACTCTCCCACCCCACCCACACGTTCCTACGCTGGTCCGTCATGTTGCTCCACTCAGTTGCACCGCTGGTTAGCTACGGTTCTCGGGGTTATGGATTCCGTATCGCGTCCCTCTAGAGCCGGTGGAACGTTCACGTTCCAGTGGGGCCGTGCGACCATTGTGGCCGAGATTGAACCTCGCGGTCTCGTCCCAACTGTTCGTGTCACCTGTATGTCGGTCCATTAACTAAAAAGTCTGGACATGATGGTATGATTAAAAAGTCAGAATAATAACTATACAAACAATGGTACTCGTTTGACAGCAGATGAGCAAAATAACACAGTACATAGAGCCACTTGGTGTTCTTTCTACGTGGTCTCGCCGATGATACCACACAGATTCGTAATTCCGCAGAGGTATCCCCGCAAGGGAGCATCGCAACAAGGCTACTTGAGTAGCTTACTATAAGCCAAGTATACCCCTAACACGCACAAAATAGTATTGTTGTGAGAGGAAAGTGCCTCGCGCGGGCCTCTGTCACAGATAAATGTCTTCAACGCCGAAGTGGAGGAAAAGAGCTGGCAAAAGGGCCACTCTTTTGTTCAAACAAAAAGTGCTGGTGAATCCTAGTGAAGCCATAATTAATGTGATGCACACTGATTTACGAATTCATCGGTTACCGTCTTATGTAGGTCTAAATATACTGTATTGGTAGTTGCCGCTTTATTTTTGCGGGCCTTCTGCTACATTCTAACCTACCATTTAGTTATTAGATACGATTCCAAGCTTTGGCCGCAAGTGGCAGGGATTCCTACCTATCTTTAGACACATATATCTAACTGGCGAAGATGCCCAGCTTCCCACATAGCATCTTCCTCAGAAAGACAGCGTGCATACATGTTATGGAGCAATACCTTCCGAATCATATGACGATCCGGTCACCATTCCACCACAGCCACATATAACATTACTAGGACAATTTACAGTTCACATAAGCAATTTAGAAAGCGCAATATCATTTATGGTGGGGAGTAAAAGACAGATATCCATCGCTAGTGATCTTCCAGTGCGGGCGTGGTGAGTTCTAAGACCTCACCCAGTCACTACAACGAGTTGGATGGAGATCTGCGTCTCATCAGTCACCCGTGTGTTACGGAATTAACATGTTACCTGTCATTAGGGTTAAGTTCCAGAATGCCCAGAGATGCACTGCAGGCCGGTCTAAAATATAATATAATTTCTTTTCGCAGGTCTTCATCTAAATTAACTGGTATCCGAAGATACTGGCGGAAGTGTGTGTAAATCGACACTTTAGTTATCACCGCTCGGAAACCCTAATAGCTTCCCAGAGTCGGATCCTGCTAATGTGTCGATTGGGAGTCCAGTCAATTATTAAGCCTTGCGGCTGGGGGAGCGCAGAAAGAGGCAATCACTCGATATAAATAAGAGAGTATAAGGTAATTAATTGGGAAATTTTACCTAGCCAGTGCGTGGCATTACATGTCCACTACAATCGGAAAAGAGGCGTACACAATGTGTCTCTTACGGAGAGATTGTCCCCAACTACTTTAAACCTATCCTATCAAGCTAAGATAGCCTGGTTTAGTCGGTCACATGTTAGGCTCGAGCATGGTGAGAATGATCAGTGACCTTAGTGTAAAATTGATGCTTGGGGAATATAGTATGCGGATATAATGTTGCTGTATAGTATTACCTAGGTAACTGCGTCCTAGAGTTTTCATATAGAAACAAAACATAATAACTAGGATGACTACTTGCCATATACATAACTGACTAATACAGTGCTAACGATATATCAGGTCATAAGACCTCACAGTGCTGGTTAGTTGAGAGCACACGGAAATAAAGATAATATATACAGTATGAAAGAGAAAGTATACAAATGCGGTCGGAAGGACCGGGTATGTACCTATTAGTCATCAGTACCATTTACAGAAATAATAAAATGCACAATAGTATAGTTACTTAAGTACCTATTGGTCATCAGTACAGTAAGAGTTCGTAAATCACGGATACTGATGCGCTACAGTTGAGTAGCGCGAGATGGCATGATCCTGAATGCAGGGAAGATTTCCGCAAGCAGACTGTTAATGCGGCTCACTCTCAAGACGGTGAACAAGAACAGTTGGCGAAAGATGTCCACTAGACAGTCAGAATAACTGATACATGAATTTACAGAGTTTGTTGTAAAGTTTCCGTCCGGCGACGGTATTGTGAAAGTTGCCCATTAACAAGGAGGGCAACAGTTGTAATTAGATATACATGTACAATAACTGGGTACACGGTGCGGGATACGTCGCATGGCTCTTGTGACGCGCCAGGCAGAGTCCCACCAGACTGTGGTCTAAAGGTTAATTAACACACGCGACATGCAGCGCGGAAGTTTGATACGACTTTTCAGCGTGGTCCGGAAGATCCGACGAGTTATCCACCAAGGATCACCATCAGCTCTACATCCTGTAGAATTACATCGGGCCGGCAAGGCCCATCCGCAGGAAACTCCTCTGTGAAAGTTCAGAAACGGGAGTTCTTATATTAATTTATTTTTGCCCCCAGATAGCCGTCCGGGAGCGTCCAAAATCCGTATGGTGGATGTTCAAGACTGCTCACCGGCGCAGGAGATCTCAATTCCGAATGGCACCACTGTGATGTAGGTAACACAGTCAGTTAGCAGTTCTCCAGCGTCTTGCACTGTGCTGGTCCAGCAGTCTTGTTAGCGGGTCGGCTTCCACGCCGATGATGTTCTCGATTCTTGTTTTCTCGCCCCTTTTATACCACTCGTGACGTCAGAGGCAGGACGCTCCAGCCAATCAGAGGGCGAGCAGTAGCCAATCAGCGTGTAGCCAGAATTGGTGACGTGACCATCACGTGAACAGCGCATTCCCCAGTTGTTTAAAGCATTCACTCGATTACGACATCAAAGGAATATTTTGAAGATAATTTAAACGAGACTTTTAATGATAACTTTGCCATTTCTAATCCGATTTTAAAAGGGTAAAAAGTTCTGTAATTTTCGTTTCATTCCTGTCCTGATCCGTCCCAAGAACGACGAGAATAGTGTGATTTGAAGAAATCACCAGTACCAACGCGATACACTATAAGCATACGCTCTCCCAATCCTGACACGTGGTACCAGGGAAGCTCTGACGCCCGCGCATGCGTAGTAAAACGAAATAAAAGCTTAGCATATAATGATTTTATTACGTATAAATTAATATAATTTTTAAGTTGTGAAATTGAATTAGAGACATGAGTCCCTAATTCAATTTCACAACTTAAAAGATATATTAATTTATATTATCATATTTTATTTCGTTTCACTACATCTAGGCACACAGTTTAAGCCTCTAAAACTATCCAATTTTAACAATATTATTTTTAAGCATTCTGGTGTGAATATACACCTTTAAATCAGATGTTCGTCTCGCGTCTAGACTTTTGCGCTTCCATCGCCCGAATTGTACACACGTGTTACCCTACATACCATATTATCTAGAAATATACACAGTATTGAAAAGTATTTCATATGCTTTGTTACACCTGTCAAAAATGCAAAACATTCTCGCCGGGCCTCTCAGCGCACCCATATGCAGACAGCCATCATATTTGTTCTAGTTACCGCCATGAATCATTGAAAATACACAGCCTTATTTGGTAGATGAGTTCAAGCTTAACATATATGGGCGAGAGGACAGAGCGTCCTAAATCTCACCGTAAGAGTGCGAATTTACCACGTAAACGAACAGACGCAAGCGAGTGCTATGAGCAATCAAACCTCTCCGCACACGTGCCCATATTATGGTAATCCTGACCTCATGTGCCAAATAAGTCTCGTTTTACTTAAGTATGACAGGACTTGTTAGCTGGAGACAGTTCAAGAACATGCTCTGCAATGACGGGCGATACAATGGGAATGGGATGATATTAACAGTTCGTGTCTGTAGTCTGTACCATGGTCGGTCATGGAACATAATTCACCTTTCCAAATTTATTATCGATAATATGTTGACATTAGACGTCATAATCAGCTAAGTAACGTGTAGGATGACGTCATAATAATAATGTGATGAATGACTCGATATAGCCCGTCGCAAACGCTTAATAGTCCGACACGCTGTACGCTGCCATAAGCAGCAACATAGGCAACAACAGCAACCAGTCAATTTAGTTTCAAAATGTGTAACAGCTTACATGTATAGTTTTCTGGAAATCGGTAATCAGGGAATTCAGGGATCGATCGTGATGTGGGTGGAGCTTAGCTAGAGATGGGCGGGGCATAGCTAAAACTGGAAATGTCCATTGTTGTTACTTCTATACCGCAAACAATAAGTCACTTTCGTAATAGTAGAGCGCTTATAGGATTTTTCAAGGAAAAAATATGATAAAGTTGGATTTTTGTATACAGCTTCTCTACAGCATTATTAGCAACATATTAAAAGTTTCCAAGTTTCCTCCTTGAGCTAAATCCAGGAATCAATTAAACATGTTAATTAGATTATTTATTTTTAGAAAGTCAACAAAAAATCTCAAAAAGTTATAATGTGTCAAAAATGGGTCAAGTATGGTATCTATCGAAAGAAATTAACGGACAGACCTAAAAATAACAACTAAGATAAAAAAATTACCTCATACTTTACTAATTAGCTAATTAATTTATATTATTCCTGGCATAAAATGACATAAGATATGGTTACTCTCAAATGTATGTTGAGTAAGGTATCTATCTACCAATGCCATTGAAAAATTGACGGGAATTCATGCTACCTCTTCTGAGCTGCGCAGAGACTTCAACAAAGAGAATAGAGATATCGAAAGATGTGTTGTCTGGTTCACAATGCACCCTCCATTCCATGCACGGGAAGGAGGTATGTTGCTGTTTATTGCGACCGGAAAAGTTGCTGGAAGTGGCATTAATTGGAAATCAGAAATCGGAGGATATACCGTTGGTAAAGAAACCGTGGCTAGACAAAATTTTGCCGATCTGAAGTTGTAATGATCGTGTAAAGACTTTGACAACGGCAAAAATATCGGTGACAGTTCGTGGTAAAGTGTTAGACGTTAATCCTGACGTTCTAATTAGTCGCATATGCGGTGTCCTTGATGGCAGCTCCGAATTGGACACATTCCTCTGCTTTGAACTGTCAAATTTCACGCCGTTTCTTTTCACTGACGGATTAATGAGAAAATCAACTAAAAGTGTTTTAGACGCTCTGTTGAAATCATAAGCTGGCATAATCACAGCTATGCCAACCAGAAGTCGCTTCGTTATGGATGGGGGACACCTTCACACGCACGCGCGCACGCACGCACGCACGGACACGCACGCACGCACGCACGCATGCACGCACGCACACACTTGACCACTTAGGACTGATAAAAAAATCCCCATCTGTTACATACAAAGATTTATGTGCAACATATAAGGCTATATGACAAAATATTACAATCGTGCAATAACCGTGTTCAAAGGATATGGTGGTACATTGTCAACTAAAGCAAGCGAACAATATACGCGCTCATCAGAAGTAACCTCTGTGGACATTGAAGTTGCACCAAACAATGACGTCACCGTTTCACAAAAGGACTCTTTGGGAAATGGGAAGAATAAAAGCAGCTTAAACAACATGTTGACATCTCAGCTCGAACAGAATGACATAGAAGTGAAGAAGACGGTGGCAGATGCTGATAGACTGATTGTAGCAACTGCACTTGGCGCATGTGATCGAGATCAAACAACACCGCTTGTAGTCATTGCAAAGGATACTGACATATTAGTGATGTTGGTATCTCTGGCCAATCATGCTGAGAATCGTTGCACGTTGACCTCTCGCAATCCTATGACACTTTATAATATAAAACAGATTCAAGATAGTTGGGGAGACTTGACACATTACATTTTAGTGCTACATGCCATGACTGGGTGTGACATGGCATCAGCCATCCACCACCAAACAAAAACAAAAACCTGAAAACTGGGGCACTGAAATAATGAACTACACGGTACGTCCCATAATGGACGTATTCCTGAATGATAGAAGTACTAGTGTGGAAGTGGCCGATGCAGGTGAACTGTTTTAATAAAACTGTATGGCACGATTCCGAATGTGGACACTTTGAACAAATATCGTTTCGTTTTATACAAACGCGGAGTAGAAAAACATCACTGGCTGGGAAATTTAACTTAGCAACTTTTCCACCAACATACGCGGCAGCTCGTCAGCACGCCTATCGAGTATTCCACCAGGTTTAGGCTTGGCTTGGGAATGATTTGGCTCCCTCTGAATGGGGCTGAACAGTAACAAATGAATTACTAACCCCAATATCATCTGACCAACATGCAGCCCGAGTACGGTTGATGAACTGAACGCAATCAGCTGTGGGCGTAAAAAGGTTGTGGTAAGAACTGTAGTTACCCACATATCAACTCGTTCTGCGGTGTCATGCGCAAATATTGCATTTGATCAGACTGTTCAAATACTGAGATTATTGATGATACTGAAGATGGACAGTGATGAACTTCACAATATCTTAACTTGATACATGAATTTAATATATTTTGAAAGTATTAATTAGCTACTTAGACAGTTGGTTACTTAGCTATTGAATCTAATTTATCGATATTGCAATTCACCAGTTCAGTTGATGATCTCCTATCAATAGATACCATACACAACATACTTCTGAAGAAAATTTATTTCCATGTCGTTTATTATGCCAAAGCTAACAATAATAAATTAGTTAATTAATTAGCTATGGGCGATTTTGATTTTATTCATTGTTATTTGGCTCTATGCATTATTCCCTTTAGATAGATACCATAGTCGACCAATTTATGCAGAATCTGGAATTCTAATGATTTTTGCCAAATATTGTCGAAATAATTAAGCTAATTATCATATTTAATTGATTTCTGGATTTAGCTCAAGGAGGAATCTCGGCGATTTTTAGTATGTTGTTACTAAGTATATATCGAAACTGTATGCAAAGATCCGGCTTTATCATATTTCCCCCCCTTGGTTTCCTCCCAGGGACCTATAATTATTCTACTAGAATGCACAGCTAAGCTACGCCCACTCTTACATGTGATAGAATGGACCTTTCCAATTTTAGCTATGCCCCGCCCACCTCTAGCTAAGCTCCACCCACACTTCGCCGTGTTGGGATTGATCGATTCCCCCCGAATGCCCTGATTATCAATTTCCTGAACACTATACAGGTAAGCTGTTAAATATTTTGAAACTAATTTGACTGGGTGCTGTTGCTGCCTATGGCGGCAACAGCACCAAGTCAAATTAGTTTCAAAATATTCAACAGAATATTTATTAAAAAGTAAAGACATACAATTCGTACAACAACGCATAGTCCGTCTTCAATTATGCGTTTGTGACGTACTTATCTACGCCATTCATGACATCATAATGACGTCATTGATTATGCAATTCACGTTGTTAATTATGACGTTATAAGATGGAGTTATAGTGGAAAGGTCTAGTGATTTATATACGGTGAATTCTGAATTCCAAGAATCTAAATTTCAAGGTAACTTACACAGGTAAGATGTTGACTATTTTGAAAGCAATTTGACTGGTTCTGTTTTTAGTTTCAAAAAACTCAACAGAATTTTTTTTAATTTGTAAATTTATCAAAGACAAAGAATTCGGTTAGTCCTACTTTCCGGACTTTTTGAGAATCCTGAAGCTGCTATAATACGTCATTACGATTGTGACATCAACGCGCGTGTGACGTGATAAATAGTAGGCCTAAAGAAATAGAATTCGTACACTCTACGGACTATTCAATGTTCATGACGAAGGTAACTATGCCATTTATTCCACATTTTGATTGTGACGTCAGCCTAGACGTGACGTACTTGATGATGGCGTCATATACTTGAGCGATAGCATCCAGTCAAATTAGTTTCAGAATATTCAACAGCTTATCTGTATAATTTTCTGGAAATTGATAGTCAGGGATCGATCCATCCCAACACGGGTGAAGCGTGGGTGGAGCGTAGCTAGAGATTAGTGGGGGCATGTCTAAAACTAGAAAGGTCCATTTTCGTTTGGTAGTGAATTTTAATTTTAGATAAACAGTTCGTCATTGAGAGTTCTCTTCTAAAAGATAAATGAATACGTGAAATCCGTCGTGAATACGCTCCGTTTATCTTTATCCGCTCTTAATTTTGAAGAAATTCCCCTAAAGTATGAACACTATTCAAATAAGTGGGATAATAGACGAATCCTGTCTCTTACTCAATCACGTGACGGCATAATCGACTAAGGCACACGTAGGCTGAACGTCATAATCAAGTACGTTATGAATGCCGTGATTGTGTCCGTCACAAACACTTAATAGTCCTTTAAGTTGTACGAATTGTATGTCTTTACTATTTAATAAACATTTTGTTGACTATCTTGAAACTCATTTGACGACAACAACAGCACCTAGTCAAATTAGTTTCAAAATATTCAACAGCTTACCTGTATTGCTTTCTTGAAATTGAGATTCAGGGAGTCCAGGGATCGATTGAGCCCAGCACTGGTAAAGCGTGGGTGGAGCTAAAGATGGGCGGGGCATAGCTAAAATTGGATTCCTCAATGTCTAAAGTAGTTGAAGATGTATCATTTAATTAAGTCTATCAGTGTACATATAAGGTTATCATCCATTATTCGTTTATCTTCACAGTTATTACGTGGCTATTACTGCTACCATTATACCGATAAGAATTACCACTAACACACTGCCTGATATTATTCCATAAATTGAGTATTTTTTCGCTTTATCTGCATCTTGAAAAGCTGTGGTATAATCACCTCTAGCGGCAGCTACTCGTGACTGCAAAATAAGTAAAATAATAAGTAAATTTAATAATTACCATCACAATCGCCATCGCCATCCGCATCGCCATTATTATTATTATTATTATTATTATTATTATTATTATTATTATTATTATTATTATTATTATTATTATTATTATTATGGGTGGTGAGTCGGTTGGTGAATGGGTGGATGGATGGATGGATGGATGGATGGATGGGTGGATTAATGGATGAATGGATGGATGGTGGGTGGGTGGGTGGGTGGGTGGGTGGGTGGATGGATGGGCGGGCGGGCGGAGGAACGGACAGGCGGACGGACGGATGGATTGATGGAATGCAGGGTTGATGTGTGGGTTGACGAATGGATGGATGGATGTGTTGGTGTGTGCGTCTGGGTGGGGGTGTGGGGTGTAAGCGGGTGTATGGATGGATGGATGGATGGGTGTGGGTGGGAGGGTAGGTGGCTTCCTGGGTGTGTGGGTGGCTGGGTGGGTAGATAGTGGTTTGGTGGATTGATGGATGGGTGTGTGCGTGCGTGCGTGCGTGCGTGCGTGCGTGCGTGCATGCGTACGTGCGTGCGTGCGCGTGTGTGCGCGTGCGTGCGTGCGTGCGTGCGTGCGTGCGTGCGTGCGTGCGGGCGAGCGTGCATGCGTGCGTGCGTGTGTGTGGGTGGGTGGATGAGTGGGTAGATGGGTGTGTGTGTGGATGGGTGTGTGAGTGGGTGTATGGATGAATAGATGGATTAACGGGTGTGGGTCGGAGGATGGGGTGGGAGGGTGGGTAGGTGGCTTGGTGGGGTGTCGATGTGTGGGTGGGTGGATAGTGGGTTGGTGGATTGATGGGTGGGCGAGTATATGTGCGTGCGTGAGTGTGGGTGTGCTAGCGGGCGCGTAGGCGGGCAGGTTGGCAGGTGGGCGGGCGGATATATGGGTGGGCGGGTAGCACACGTGAGAGCGGACAGACTGACGGGCGGACGGATGGATGGATGGATGGGTGGATTGAGGGGGAGGGAGGGAGGGAGGTTGGAAGGGAGGGAGGGACGGAGGGAGGGAAAGAGGGAAGGATGGATGGATGGATGGATGGAATTGTATCTATATGGATACCTCATTCGCTTTTATTATAGCAACTACTCCAAGCGGCACACAGCACAGAATAGTTGTAAGAATCGCTAAGGCCATATGATCTTTCGGGGCAACACCATACGCCTAGAAATAAAAATAAAACGGGTTAACCCTTTATATTTACAGGGCAGAAATGACAAATTCTGCTTGATGTAAGGGGGCGGGTGTGTGGGCAATATTATGTTGAATGCTTTGAATCATGTTCTTTCGGATCATGTTCCTGTAAAATTGTATAGGACACGAAGGCTTCAAACGACTTCTCGAGAACCACTCGACTGATTTCAGGTACGTTTGGCAGGAAGTATCCTAAGGACATGGAGATTAAAGATTGTTCAAACTAAATTAATTGGCCAATCTAGGTTGCAGCCATCTTGAATTTTCTCAAAAACAGGTTGACCGATTGACTTAAGCCTGATTGGGCGGTTTGTCTGGCAGAGATCTTGGATGACCCAGTTTTCGCAAAACCGACTTCTGCTTCCGAATCGCTGACCCGATCCGACCGAAATGTGGGACATGATTTGGAACTAATGCCCATTAAATCTTGGTCAAAGGGAGGTGATACATCAAACCAGGATAGATCGATCGATCCCAACACGGACGACTCCATTGGTCTCACTTTCAAGCCTTTGCACGATTTTCTCTAGTCAGAGTTAGCCGATGGTTAGTTGTGCACTATACTCTGCTAATATATGATTGAGTCAGAGACTCAGTCACACGACTTCAGTTGCAACTAGTTTAACTCAGTTGTCCGATCAGCAGGTTCACCCACAGGAAATTCTGCAGAGGGGCCAGCATGTCGTGGCGGTCTTGGAGGTGGTCTTCTCCAAAACGTGGTGTCTCCCAGAAAAGATTTTGAAAATCTAGACAGGCTCTGAGGTCATTTTCTGCATTTCTTGAAATATGTACCCTTGCTTGGCTGTGAAATTAGCTCCGCATCCACATACAGTGAGGGATACACAATCGTATCCTGATCCAGAAAGGCCATGTGCAGTCCCACACCTTTAACCAACACCTTTGCGGGCGCCCTTGTCGTTCAGTAAGTCCGTCGGTCTGTCGTTCGGGTTATCATTTTCCCCATTTCTGATAAAGGCATCTTTGTTCTTACAAATCCGCGTTTGTCGTGATATTAGCGTGTCGCGCTTGTCATGGCAGCTGACATAGACTCTGGCGAAATGCATAGATCAACTTCTAGGCATTATGCCTTTAATCCTTAGGATAGAAATAGTAAAATCCCGGGCTCACTGCCCTGCAGTACTGCTGACATTGCTGTACGCTGCATCATGGAAAACATAGCTTTCCCGTCCTTCTGGAAACTATGGATTCGTAGATCAAAGGTGCCCTTGATTAAAATTACATTTATACAATGCAACCTGTGTATCCTTGATGCTGTATAACTGTGACAGCTGGGGAGCTACAAAGGCAGCGCTAGACAAACTAGATGCCTGCCACTGCAAACGCGCCATCACCGGACACCGATGACAAGACAGCGTAATTCCCAACGATGCACTATACAAGATATGTATAAGTCTGTAAAAGTCGCCCAGCAAAGATGATCCATGTTTGGCCATGTGCTAAGGATGCCAGAAGAGACGCCAGCACAGAGAACCTTGGAATTCGCCCTACTCGGAGCTAGGGCTGTTCGATAATGGAAATATATAATAGATTATGATGTCTGGAAAATAACCGATTTAATCGGATAATCGATTATTTAATCTTGAAGCTTTTGAAGTAGCAACTACGTAGTGAGTGAGGGAGGGGGATGGAGGGAGGGAGGGGGAGAGAGAGAGAGAGAGAGAGAGAGAGAGAGAGAGAGAGAGAGAGAGAGGTGGGGGGGGGGAGAGAACAGCTTTCTTAAAATAAATAAATAAATAAACAAACAAACAAACAAACAAACAAACAAACAAACAAACAAACAAGCAAATAAATAAATAAATAAATAAATAAATAGGGCCTTATCTACGACGTTTCCCTATTTCGTTGCATTAGAAAAGTCGAATATTTTTAAAATCTTTTGACTGCAAGTTGTTTCTGTCTTAGGCGGCATGAGTTTTAAGTCAAATTAGTTCCAAAACTATTGTCAAATTTCTGAAAGTTCGCATCGAAATTTGGTGAAATTATAATGAAAAACGGTAATTTGTGTTCTATATTTTTTCACAAAATGGCCAATACAATTCAGCCTACAGCCTTCAGAGGTGGATATTAAACAGTAGCAAACAATTGCTCCTATCAATGGCGCATCAAGCAATTACTTATATAAACATTCGCATGCATGGATCCAGCACCCAGAGGAGAGGTGTAGGCTTGAACGTCAGGAATAGATGTTTATACAACTACCTTGTTAGACAATCAAACCACCGATGCACTAGCTGTTTTACACGACTAAACACTAAATCATGTCTGATTAAAATAAATAACCGATTTTTGCTCCAATAAATCGATATTTTCGATTTTTCGATTGTTTTATTTTACACTCGATTATATAATCTCTCGGAAAAATAATCGACTATCGATGAAATATCGATTAACCGAACAGGCCTACTCAGAGCCAGCAAATACAAAGCCAGGAGAGGACGTCATTGCATAAATCGGCTAATCGTGCTACGGGGTGACCTCAAGAAATCAGGACTCGGTACACTCAAGTCAAGAATGGGCCTGAGGAAGCTAAGGATTACAGTTGAGGACAAGACACAGTGGGCAAAATCGAAGAAGGACTGATTACAACGATAGGATGGTTCTACTACTACAGCCACAGAAGACAGTAATCATACAAATATCTATAGATTTTGAAACTAGTTCGCATAGGAGCTGCTGAGCTTCTGGTCGATATAGTTTCAAAATATCCAATAGCCTGCATTATAAGTTACTTTGCAATGGACCTTTCCAGTTTTAGCTTTGCCCTGCCCATCTCTAGCTAAGCTCCACCCATACCTCGCTCCTGTTGGATGGATCGATCCCTGAGCTCCCTGACTATCAATTTCCACCAAGCTATACAGGTAAGCTTTTGAGTATTTTGAAATTAATTTGACTGTGTGCTGTTGCTGCTTATGATAGTTAGTTTCAAAATATTTAACAGCATGTTTATTAAATAGAAAGGACATACAATTTGTAGAACCCGCTTAGTCCGACACCAATTATGTGTTCGTTACGAACTTATCTACGTCCTTCATGACGTCATTGATTATGACGTCATCCTGCACGTCGCGTAGTTGATTATGACGGTATATGATTGTAGGGTAAACTGGAAAGATCTATTGAGATTCTAAAGGCGTTAAACGTCTCTTGATATTAAATGTTTAACCAGTTATAAACTGGCTATCTCTTTTTGACAGCATGATAGAACTCTGGCATAGACATGCAGCGTATACATGTGAAGGTTGTATAATAACATCGATAACACTTTACAGTTTACGTCGTATAACCTACCACGTGGCGTGGCTGTTGCGTGATGACAACCCCCGTTGTACGATATGGCGGTGGTTGTTTGCCTTGCGGAGGAATCCCTTGCGGTGAATACGCGTATTGATAGCCCGCCCTCGCTGTACCGTCATAACTCGGAGGTTGCGCGCCTACTGAAGACAAGGATACCGATACTTTAAGCCATTAGTATACATGAGATTCAATTTTCGCAACTTAATTCTGATTTAGACAATTAAATTTACTTATTAGCATGTACATTATTATAAAGATAATGTGTAGTACAAACAAAAGGCCCCTTTAGCTTGCGCTACTGGGCACGACGACGGCGTCAGCGGCGGCAATAGTGGCGGCGCGATGGCGGCGGCGGTGGTGGTGGTGGTGGTGGTGGTGGTGGCGGTGGTGGCGGTGGCGGTGGCGGTGGCGGTGGCGTTGGTGGCGGTGGCGGCAGCGACGACGACAACGACGAAGATGATGATGATTGATGATGATGATTAATGATGATAATGACGACGATAATGGTGACGACGACGACGACGACGATCAACTGACTTGGAAATTGCATTCGAGCGCCATAGAACAATGTTAGTCTGTTTTTACTTAGAATTAATTCTTCACACGCACGCACGCACGCACGCACGCACGCACGCACGCACGCACGCACGCACGCAAGCACGCACGCACGCACGCAAGCACGCACACCTCGCCCCCACCCCCTTGGATACATATACATAGCGATTTATAACCACCATCTGATGATAATTCCGTAAGCCGGATGCTTGTAACCGCCTTAAAGGAGCAGTATCTTTTGGCCCTAAAACTGAGTGCGCCCTGCAGACACGTTCGACTGTTTAAACAGGTAATTATATTATTAACCTCACCTCTTCCCAGTGGAGCTGTCTCTGACATAATAAAGCGTGTTGTGTTCGATGTCTTGTCCTGCTGAGATGACCGTGATGACTTTTGCGAAAAACAATTATAGACGAATACAAAGACGACTTTAACCTTTACTATTGCTGACGCACATAAGCAGGTAAATTAACCACATCCCTACGGAATAGTCAACTTCAGTTTCGAATCCGGCATGAAGCATACGCATTGTCTGCATTAGACGAAAATGCTCTGAAATGTCTTGAACAACAAGACCATTTAACAACGGTGGTTTGTGAAGGGAAACTACTGTTAGCAGCCTTTTCACTCTTTTAAGGAGCTGAATTTTAGGTATAGTTAATGGGTAGTTAACATGTGAATGATTGGCTGATGAAGATGTGCGCAAGCTTTTCCAATATCGAGACCGTTGGGACTAAACAGTATTATATTTGAACTGTATTGTTGTTATAATTTTATACCAGACTATTCAAGCTAATAAGATAACTTTTAATCAATGGCTGAATCATCAATATTATCAATAAACGCCATCTAGTTTATCACGATCGTTATCCTACATAAACACGATAGTACACCATTTAAATTATCGTACCACTCCCATCCCATCTATGACGATTCACACTGTCATACACCGTATCATCACATTGTACAGTCAAACCTGGTTATAACGACCATTGCCTATTGGGACCAGAAGATGGCGGATGATCAATTTAAGGCACTAAGTGTCCCTAATATACACCTGGTTCAGGTTGTAGACCTAAATACGGCGCCAATCAAGTGTAAATTTCGAGCCAGAATCCATGTATTTATTCTTTTTTGGTCATTCTCAGATATGTTTTATACTAGATTTCGATACCCTTTTCTGATGCCCCCAATCAATTATAGTCCAATGAATCTAACGAATTATGGAGCTCAAACCAGAAAAAAATTCATAGCCGTATCAGCTTCACCTGTAAGCATCACCTTCACCGACGGCAGCAATGTCTTCCATTCCAATTATGGTCAAAATATTCAACAGAACATTTTAAAATCGTGTTCAAGAATGTTTTCTTTAGGAAACTTGTTGACTGATTTATGAGTTGTACTATATGTATGGCATCTATGCGCGTAACTTGAAATTATAAAGGGGCCCCAAAATTAAGATGCAAAAAAATTGTGTCACTTTTTGTGGCCTTGAAAATGTGTGTGTGGGGGGGGGGGCGGAGCAAATGCGCTTGGTGCACTGCCTTAAGTTTGGCTCTGCTCCTATAAAGGTATCGACTCGATGGGATACCATAGTGTACCTACGTAATGCACTTCAGCAAGACATTCAGATATGATCGTCAGCATTGCCAGTATCAATTCAACTTATGGTAGCATTGGAATATTCCGCAACATGGAGAGTTCAGCCAGAAACAGACATAGGCGTCGTCGCTACCGCATCGCACGACGTGATTATCGATGTCGTTATGCGGGGAAATACTGACTCGTTCGAGACTCTGTATCGTCACCTTGAACGTTTGATTCTGTAAATTCAGGTTTCAATGTTTCAAATCGAATCCAACGCCCGTAAGAAGTGGGTGAAGCATAGCTAGAAATGGCCCAGTAACCTGCATTATCAGCATGGTGTGTCTTGCTTATCAAATGCGACCAACATTGTAATGCAAATCAGTTGTTGTGATTGGTCAAGGATTGGAATACGTCATGACATAATCATTGTGTAAGCATCGTATTATTTCAATTTTTTCATAACCATGTCACAGTTACTGCACCCATTTATTTCACCAAGTGTTCGCTTGTGCGGTTAAATTAAACTCATCGCCATGTAGGTAAAGTTATCGTGTCCCATTAAATAGAGAAACATGTGCGCGATATTTGAGGTGCGTGCTGATTTGTGTGCAATTGAAATTGAAATTGCATGCAATGCTCTGACGCCATATTACGTGTAACTATTGGACGCCATATTGGTTGGGTCTATTGTCTGTACAGTACAGACCAGGAGTTCTCAAGAAAAGGTTCCCTGTCTGTACGTGCACTCAACTGGTCATTCGTCAGCCAACTCTTGACGTGTAAGCAATGTAGGGAGAATTCGGCGCAATGCGCTCAATAGATCATGTTTAAATACTATTCGGCCACAAGTGTATAAATTTCCCGGAGAAAGGTTTCATACTTTGACAATACTGTGCATGAAAGTTGTAGGGCAGGCAATGATAGTAACAGCAATCAGTCAAATTATTGTCAAAATACTTAGTATTTTAATTCTAAATAATCTTAATAACTTTCAGTCGACATTTGGTGTTGATTTGAAGATAGAATTTGACAATAAGTTTCTGTTGACAAAGACACCAAAACTTTAACAAATTGTTTTCAATACAACCATTTAGCTTTCAATATCGCTACCTGCCTATATAAGTAGACTGAACATATGCCTAGATACAACGAACGGTGTGGCTAATGACAATTCCATTATCCACAGAAACGAAGTTGGCTCTTCAAGATATCATTGAAGTGTGCTGTGATACCAGGGAACACCATGGCACTGGCAAAGCAAAACAAGTGCATGATTCAATTGCTGGCAGTCTTCAAAGAATGGAAAGGTCTCAGAATTAACCCATTTCTACATAGTTTTGGTATTATTCACTATTAATTATGGAAAATCGATCCCCACCAAGCACCCACCCCACCCACCCCTACCACGCACACGCGCGTGCACACGCACGCGCACACGCATGCACGCCCTAATGCCACCCGTCCCACCACCCCAGTCTCCACTAATGCAAGGTTTGCAATATGTATGTTACCTTTCGAACTGCTGTGGGGGGGGGGGGCGCGTTTAATCAAGCTAAGTCGCAGGGCATGTAAAATCAAGAACAATATTTATTTATTTATTTATTTATTTATTTATTTATTTATTTATTTATTTATCTATTTATTTACAGATAAGTACATAAGCTACGACACCATCTCTCAATTTGAATGTTTATTATTGGCGAAAATTAAATTTCTCGCCAATATATCGATGGGTTCGTTTACTCCGTCTCTCTGTTCTCAGTTAAGCTTTAGGATTAGCTCAAAGTATCGTGTTATATAAACTTATATCTCAACATAGTCTCAGCCTATTGAGACTAAGCTTGGATACGCACTTTCTTATACTCAGGGGATTGAGCTTAATGATATTGAGGTCATGAGATCTAGCTTCAAGATTATTGTGCCCTTCCTCTGCTTCAAACTCTATTTTGACGGTTAAGGTATTTTTAGCTCAACATAAGCTCGATATAAGGACGCATGTGTCCAAATTTAGTCCCAATATGGTGAAGCCATGCCGAGATATATCTCGGCATGGCTTCACCTTATTGAGACTAAATTTGAGCACACGCTTCTCTATATGACCAAAATCTGGCCAAATTATTGGGACTAGGCATGGGCATACGTTATCTCGACCAGTGGGAGCAGCACAAAGACATTCAGACATTTGAGGTAACGGTCATTGTGATCTTGATACAAATCCAGATTTGCATGTGGAAGGGCAAAATGACAAACTTCGCGCAATTGTAAAAAATAACACTGATGTCTTGTTTGTCTATGACCACCGTCGTTATATCGCCTTAACTAACCGCATCTCTTGATAGCTATTCAAATGATCTAATATGCCACTCATAAACTATGCAGGTAATTTTAAGCTTTTTTCATACAGCTAAAGAAAAATATCCAGGCTTTAGTAGCTAAATGATGGAACATTTCTACACCCTATGATGGCTGTCATGATTTACTTTTCAACCAATCAGAAAAAACCTAGTGTGTCTGCCTCGGTACAAACGCTCAGTCATACCGGTACCATCTATTTTTTTTACCAGTGTAGTGCAAAAGCAGCCATACAGGTAAGCTGTTGAATATTTTGAAACTAATTTGACTGGAAGTTGTTGTTGCGTGAGGCAGCGACAACTTTCAGTCAAATTAGTTCCAAAATATTCAACAAGATGAGGATTACATAATAAAGAATGTAATGCAGTGACACTTACATGACATCACACACTAAGATAATTGTGATACAGAATCCGGAATGTGATGGGATATGAAGAATATGGGATCTATTAACCATAATCTATCAGTGCAATACAACATTTGAGATGAGATTAGCATCCCTTTAAAGGCCCATACTGTAACAGCACGCGCATTCTTTTAGCACTATATCACGCGCTAGTGTCAGGCCTGATGGTAAGTGAATAAACACGGTATGTAAGGAAAGGACCAAGAAACTAACACATGCTGTTGAATGATAACTTTAAACAAAAATCAACCTATGACCACCAGTAAAAACAGAAATAATTTGGAATATTCACGTTAAACTGATTAGCTACTATGTTCTAAGGTAAAATACCGTCTAATTTTAAAACAATTTGACTGAAAGATGTTGTTTTCAGTGGTATGACATAATTTCAGTCACACGAATTTCAAAATATTCAGTAGGTATTATGTTGTGACTCTGGAAACTAGCAGTGTATTTGAAGACATTTACACCGAAGCTCGTTGCTTTCACCAGAAACAGTGACTTCCATCCTGCACGTCACATAGTTGATTATGACGTCATGTGATGGATGGATAAACTTGGAATGGTCCATTCCTTTCAATATCAAGGTGCGTACAACAGATTTTACTAGTGAGGCTGATGATGCAACGATTATGAGCTAGATACCAATGATGATTCCACTTTGATGCTGAAATCAAAGTCTTTATCGAAGACCAGATAAACATCACTCTTGTCTGACATTAAAAAACCCCTTTAACAGTTCCTTTACAAGGCCGGTGGATTACTCTCAAGATAGTACATTCGTCAATGATGTTAACGTCTGGAACCTGACATAGCATAGACGAAATATTAACTTTAATTTTAACCTTAAGCACAGACTTGGCTGCTATAATTCTTACGTTGTATTTGTCAAAAAAACATTGCGATGGACATTAGCACCAGCTCACGCTTCATAAGCTTACTCGAATCAATATCTTGCCACCGTTGCAATCCAAGTAAATAAAATGTGATAAAATGTGTATGTGAATTAGTCGGCAATACAGTTCTAAAAAAATCCTGGGGTAATTTTTTTTAAATTACTGACTATTATTAATATATGATTTAAGCTCATTTTCTAATACTGTTAAATATGTGTTAAAATAAAGTCCTGGACATAACCTCACGAGCGCATAGGTATTTATTTCAGTTAATTTGCACAGCTATTGTAAAATAAAATTGGTTAAAACAGGATTTTTAAAATTTTGCAAATTTTACTCATTTTTGCATATTTTCAAATAAACTGTTCATATGACAACGTGCATAGTAATATCAACGTAATCGCAATCCCTTATAACACAGGAATAGATATTGGACTTATAAGATTGTCATTAAAGGTGAATATTTACTGCAAAATGGTTCAAAATAGAATTGTTAAAATTAAATACTTTTAGAGGCTTACATTGTGTGCCTAGATGTAATGAAATTAATAAATCTTAGCATAAAAATTATTGATGATTTCATTTGAAAATCTCGGATAGTTCTTTTGACAGCGTTCCAGTAATAACTAGTACAGCGCCCAGTCAAATTAGGTTCAAAATATTCAACAGCTTACCTGTATAGTTTTCTGGAAATTGATATTCAGGGATTTCAGCGATCGATCGATCCCAACACGAGCGAGATGTGTGTGGAGCTTAGCTAGAGATTGGCGGGGCATAGCTAAAAACGGAAAGGTCCATTGGATTTCATTGTTATTGCATGTGATTTCTCTCAGAACGTAAAGTAAAAAATACCACGTTTATTCCATCCATTTCCCTAAGAATATTACTACATATGTCCTAAGCACTATCTACGCTTACAAAACAATGGGTTGGAATGCCATTCATAATATTTTGTAGTCTTGTAGATGTGTACTTGCTCCGAGTAAGCAAGGTATTTCTAAGGTATCGGGAACATCTGATTTTTGTATAATTTGAGAGACATCTTTATGCTGTTCACTGGTCTGATAGCTGACATTTGTTAAGCGCTCCATGGCACTATTAATTTTGGTCGAGTCTGAACCGGAAATCAGCAAATAGCAAATAGTGTCTCAGTTAAGCCCCTTCCTCGTGTCAAGCTACCTGTTGTTTTAACGATTCTCATTAGCGCATGTTCGATGACAAGGTAAGGTGATCGCCCTGTCCAGTATTCATCTGTCAGGCACACAGCTTGGAGACCGCCATGCACAATGCTTTAATAAGGTATTTATATCAAAGATATGGTATATTTGAATCAGAATCCTAGACTCTTAAAGCGACCTTCAAATTTAAATTCAATGGTGGCATCCACCAACATCTTTTTCGCCATCAGATGAGTTATTAATGAAACGTGAATGTCAAGGATTAACAAGAAATTTTAAACAATTTCTAGAGACTAGAGTTGTTTACACGTTTATCTAATGTATTAAAACTACGAACGTATATGAAATGATAAATTATAATCAACAATTTTGTATTTACAAAAAGAAAATTTAATTTTTACATCGAATTTATGTGCAGTCTTATTTACAGAACGATTTAATTAATCCCTAATGCACACGATTAATTGCATAAACGTGTATACGTAATGATGAAATGGTTGGGATCATGGATGGAACCACTTTTAGCTCAGATCCGTCAATGTTTTGCCCGTGCTGAGATCGATCGAAAGCTGAACTCCCTGAATATCAATTTCCAGAAGACCACACAGGTAAGCTGTTGAATATGTTTAATTAATTTCACAGGGTGCTGGTTAAAACAGTCGTAAAGACATACAATTTGTACACATGGCGGACTATTTAAAAGCTCGTGACGCACTTAGCTACGTTATTTAGTAGGCATTTTGATTGTAACGTCTACATGTGATATAATTTTTTATGACGTCATATACTTCAGTGGCAGATTGGATGCATCCATTACAGTCAAAGACTGCCTATTACGGACAGTTGCTCATAGGATGGCGGTTCTTTAAGTCGGGTGGTCGTAAAGTCAACCGTTTTCATTAAGCACCATCTTAGGGTCCTCAAATCCCATTTCATATGACAAGTGACTTATAGTACATGGCCACTTGCTACCAGTAACCACTTTTAACCCTTTACCCCGCGAATTTATTCAAGAAAATTAAAAAAAATTCGTAGAAAATGTCCATTTGCAGACCAAGAGAAGACTATTTTGGAAAATTTACCACTGGAATGACTGGCTCGGTTATCGAGCCAGCCATTCCAGTTGTAAATTTTCTAAAATAGTCTTCTCTTGGTCTGCAAATGGACATTTTTAACACCACTGCAGAAGCTGTTTTTGACTGATATGAGTGTTAATTGGTTAAACTGGCCGTTATGTCTTCAACATATAAGGTTTTGCAGACACTCAACAATTCAATGGCCTGCTGCTAAGGTTATGAGTATAATGGTAAGGATGGTGACCAGTACGCTCCCAGATATTATTCCATAGATTGAGTATTTCTTCGCCTTCTCCGCATCTTGATGAGCCGTCGTGTAGTCGCCTCTAGCAGCCGCGACTCGGGCCTGCGATATAGGAAATAACAAGAAAGTGTTTATTAGGCTCGGTCCCAAGATGGTGTGATACTATTGTAATTGTCTGCCTGTCTGCCTTCCTGACTGCCTGCCTAACTGGCTGTCTGTCTCCCCACCCAACCCCACCCCACCCCAAACCCACCCCTGCGCGCGTGCTCCCGTGCGTGCTCGCCCGTGTATCCACTAGCTGCATATCATATGATAGCTGACTTATATTAATGGTGCATATTCACACCAGATTCACACCAGAATGTTCTTGAATATAAAACTGTTAAAATTGTATAATTTTGGAGGCTTAAATTGGGTGCATGGACGTAATGAAACGAAATACATTTTAGCATATGATAAGTTCATTCCATATAAATTAATATAAATTTTATGTTATGAAATTGAATTAGAGCCACGAGTCCCCAATTCAAATTTACAACTAAAAATACGAAATTTATTTATACGGAATGAAATCGTCATATGTTAAGACTTATTTCGCTCCATTCCATCTAATGACACAATTTAAGCCTCTAAAAGTATACAATTTTAACAATTTTATTTTGAAGCATTTTGGTGTGAATATGCACCTTTAGGAGACCGCTTTAGTGACGCCTTCTTGGTGCCTGTATTTAGAGAGTTTATTACCTCATTGACTTTCAGTATAGCAACGATTCCCAGAGGCAAGCAGCATAGTAACGTTGTGGCAATAGCTAAGCCCATGTGGTCTTTTGGCGGGCCGCTATGGACCTAAGATAAAAAAATTAAACACGTCATAAATAAATCAATTGCGGCTAACAGACTCAAGTATTTAACACTTTAACCCTCGAATTTGCTCAAGAAAATTAAAATTTTCTCATAGAAAATGTCTTTTTGCAGACCAAGAGAAGACTATTTATCGAGCCAGTCATTCCAGTGATACATTTTCATACATAGTCTTCTCTTGGTCTGCAATTGACCGTGTTATCAATACCACTGCAGAAGCCGTGTTTGCTGATGTAAGCGTTAATGAATTAAAGAGACATTGGCTGGAAGATTTAAATTAATTTTTGAATATTCGTTTTCACACGTTTTCCCAAAGTAAGATAAATTTCTTTAAAGCCACAGAATAGACCATGTTATTAAAATGGCATAATATCTGTTTATAAGGTGTTTCGAGATTTATTGCATATCCATTCATTGATATGGAAGCTGTATTAAACTTGTATTGGCGTTTTAATAGATCCTTTCAATTAAAAACCTCATAAAGCAACTGGTAGTTTGTGTTTTTGAGACACGCTCAATTAAAGACTCCCATAGATTTTCAAAATCCACGAAGGCCCATGACTCTGTATTTATACTGAGCCTCTGCCTCTTGCTACATTTAATAGATATTGACAACGCAGCCTAATTTGGTTCAAATCCGTATAGAAATGAGGAAACGCGTCACTATTGTTTATAGATGGACGAACGGCAGGCAATGAAATAGACCGTTCCATTTTTAGCTATGCCCCGCCCATCACTAGCTAAGTTCCACCCACACCTCGCCGTGTTGGGATTGATCGATCCCCAAATGCCCTAGCTATCAATTTCCTGAAAACTATACAGGGAAGCTGTTGAATATTTTGTAACTAATTTGACTGGGTGTTGTTGCTGCTTATGGCAGCAACAGCGCCCAGTCAAATTAGTTTCAAAATATTGAACAGAATATTTATTGAATAGTAAAAGCAAACAATGTGTACAACAACGCATAGACCGTCTTCAAATATGCGTTCGTGACGTACTTATCAACGTCATTCATGACGTCATTCATTTTGATGCCATTGTACACATCACGCAGTTCATTATGACGTCATATGATGGGTGGGTACTTTGGAAAGGTGAATTGACAGATGGATGGACTGATGAACGGGCAAAGAATTTGTCATTTGAGCCCAAAACGGAGGGGCTAAGAAAACGGTGTCAGGTTATCACTTTCTGATGGATAACAAAGGGTAATGGTGGTAATGTTAGGCATAATGCAATTGAATTTAGTCCGGGTTTTTTTTTAAAATTTAGATGTTTTGGGCGGCCATTTTGTCTTTTATTTCTTACTGTCTGAACGGTACAATGGGCCCTTCGATTTCTAGCAATTCCCCCGCCAATCTCTAGCAAAGCTCCACCCACGCCTCGCTCGTGTTTGGATCGATCGATCTCTGAACTCCCTGACTATCAATTTCCAGAAAACTATACAGGTAAACTGTTGAATATTTGAAACTAATTTGACTGGGTGCTGTTGCTGCCTACGACGATAACAACAACAACAACAACAACAACAACAGCCAACAACAACAACAACAACAACAACAATAACAACAGCCAACAACAACAACAACAACAACAACAACAATAATAATAATAATAATAATAATAACAACAACAACAACAACAACAACAACAACAGCAGCAGCAGCAGCAACAACGAGACAAAAACAAGAGTTGGCGATTCGGGTGTAAAAATAAATAATGGAGAGATACTCAAGTATATGACATCATAATTAATTACGTCATATGTAAGCTGATATTACAATCAAAATCCATAATGAATGATATATTTAACATCTAGACATGAACACCTAAAAGATCTGTCACTTCTACGAATTGTATGTCTTTGATGGATTTACTATTGGGTAAAAATTATGTTGAATATTTTGAAACTAATTTGGCTGGGCGCTGTTATTGCCATAGGCAGCAACAGCAACCCGCCAAATTAGTTTCAAGATATTCAACATCTTACTTTAAAATGGGATTCTAGGAAATTAGGGTACAAATTATATAAATCTATTCCAACGCACGAAAAAGTAAAATGTGGGCGGATCTTAGCCAGAAATGGGAGTGGCATAGCTAGAAATGGGAGTGGCATAGCTAGAAATGGGAGTGGCATAGCTAGAAATGGGAGTGGTATAGCCAGAAATGGGAGTGGCATAGCTAGGAATGGGAGTGGCATAGCTAGAAATGGGAGTGGCATAGCTAGAAATGAGAGTGGCATAGCTAGAAATGGGAGTGGCATAGCTAGAAATGGGAGTGGCATAGCTAGAAATGGGAGTGGCATAGCTAGAAATGGATTCCTCTATTGGACTAGTTAATCCTGTCTTACCGTGGGGGCTGGCTGCTGCATGATAACGACTCCTGAACCACCATAGGGCGGTGGTTGATATCCATACTGCTGTGCTTGATGCCCATACGGTTGCGATTGATATCCATACGGTTGTGGTTGATTGCAATACTGCTGTTGTTGATGGGCATGCTGGGGATTCCCCTGCGGTGGATAGATGTTTTGTTGCATCCCCAGTTGTTGGCCTGCCTGTCCATACGTCTGGCCTGCGCCATCTGTTTGATTATTCCTGTCCACTGCTTCGTCATAGCTAGGCGGCGATTCATCTACGAAAAACAGGATAGGTTATAGACTAGGTATAATGAAGAAGACTATGTAAACATATTGCAGTTATATATCGCATTGACTATTAGTTCAACGACGAGAACCAGTTTTCCATTTGGCACTGAAATTCAAAATATGAAAGAGTATTTATAAAGTAAGTACCTGATCTATTTGTTGACGATTTTGAATCTAATGTGACTTTGAGCTGTTGTTCTCTATGGAGAAATTAAACCATTTCGTGGGAAAGAGTGGGGATTAGATAAAGTACATAATATGTCCAGGTAGTCCAGGGCATATTATGTATATTATGTACAAAGATATTTGGAATCCTTATGTCAAACAATGTCTCGCACCCCGTCTTATAGAGTAATGTAACCGTCGCAGTTGGAAGGAACAAAATGCCCTCTTGAGCGAACTCGGTGTTTGTTTGCTATCGTAAATATATTGTGAGACATCACAAATCATTGCTGGTCACTCAGCCTCAATCTCAACCAATTTTAAGGGATTCCGTCTTATTTCAAATAATTCAACGTTTCCTTGTTACAAATGCCATCGCCTTAAAAATTCAATTTAAATTGTTTATGGAAACTTACCATACAAAATATATGAACAGAATGCGTGCCGAAAAGAAATCAAATTGTGTACAGTCACGAATGGAAACAAGAAAAACGGATGGCAGATAGGTATGATGACTGTTCATACGTGTTGAGAATATGAATTGAGGGACCAATTTCTAGCTATGCCCCGCCCATTTCTAACTAAGATCCGCCTCCATTTTGTGCGTGTTGTAATCGATTTATATACTTGTCGATTTATATACTTTTAACTCTAAATTCTCAGAAAAACATTCTCAAGGTAATTATATAGGTAAGCCGTTGAATACTTTGAAACTAATTGACCTGGTGCTGTTGCTACTATAGACAGCAGCTGCGCCAGGTCAAATTAGTTTGAAAATATTCAACATAATGTTCTTGCATAGTCAATCCACCAAAGACATACACTTCGTACACTTGGTGGACCATTCCAGCTTCACGACGGAGTATTATCTGCCAATTATCATTGTGATGTCAGCCTACATGTGTGGTAATTGATTATGACATCATATACTTGAGTGAATGATCGGATACATCCATTGCGGATAAATGGATAGGGGGGTTTAAACTCACCTGTTTCCAAATGTATTTTATCAGACATGATAAAAAGCTAATTGGCTGCTAGCTTGTTCTAAGATGAGAATGAACGAATATCTAAATGTGCAAGTATAACACAGATGTACATAAGACTTTACTAACTGACTCATAGGCTCGGGTATATTATTAACAATACTACTGCCGACGTGTTAATTCACATTTTTTATCTCTGATTAAGTGATAATAATATTATGCTATCATTTTGAAGATGAAGTTGGTGTAGCCTGTTGCTTTTCAATATAACAACGATTAGCGGCAACGTATTTCCCTCTTTCTCAATCCTACACAAAGTTGGTCAATACATACATCTCTTACAGATGTCTTGCATCAGGGGAGATACAAAGCAGGTTCATCAACAATGTGAAAATGTTGCCGGATCGCGTTCGACTGGAGAACTCGATTATCTATGTTCAAGTATTTGCTGCGGAACATACACTTTTAGGACTAAATAGTGGTCAACTGGCAAATAGTCAAACATATTATGTCAACCGGTTGTCAACCGGTTGAACGTGCTCAGTGTCTATTGAACCACTGATATGTTATCAATTGACATCGCTTTTATCACAAAGAAATTGTCTATACTCAAACAGGAGAGTTAGTGTGATTAGCTTTATGTGTCGTCATTTATTGATGTTTGATGATATCACCATACCAACAGATACCGTTGATCGCGACTGTCTATTGCGTATCAGGATTTGTTGATAATTAATGACCTCGCTACAGCGACAGATATCGATGATCTCATCAATCTTTGACGCATCTCCGTTCATTTTGTGACATATGGCTCTCACAAAGCGTGACTGCAGGGCGTATCACTTTATCCTTAGGCCAACATGCAAAGTATGGGAAGAACTAGCATATGCTCAAACACTAGTGTCTAGTGTCCATGTCCATCACTACCCCACCCCCATTGTCCTGTCCGGTTACCTACATCATCATGTCACATTAACCCCCGTCACCCTATCCTATTAACATTATCACCCTGTCAGGTATTACCTTCCATTTTTAGCTATGCCCCGCCCATCACTAGCTAAGCTCCACCCACACCTCGCCGTGTTGGGATTGATCGATCCCCGAATGCCCTAGCCATCAATTTCCTGAAAACTATACAGGGAAGCTGTTGAATGTTTTGTAACTAATTTGACTGGGTCCAGTCAAATTAGTTTCAAAATATTCAACAGAATATTTATTAAATAGTAAAAGCAAACAATTTGTACAACAACGCATAGACCGTCTTCAAATATGCGTTCGTGACATACTTATCGGCATCATTCATGACGTCATTCATTATGATGTCATTCTACACATCACACAGTTCATTATATCGTCATATGATGGGTGAGTACTCTGGAAAGGTGAATTTCAGCTAGAGGTTCTTTAAGACAGGTGGTCTTAATGATGCAACCTCATTTGAACCTTATGTTTTTATATCATTCTCAATGAAATATACAAAGAGACTCAAGATGACCTCAAGAAAGTAGGACTTGGTACGCTCAAGTCAAGGAAGGAGGCTGAGAAAGCTAAGGACAAGACACAGTGGACAAAAGCGAAGAAGGACTGATTGCAGCTGTAGGATGTTTCTACTACTACAGCCGCAGAATACAGTAATCATACATACATATAAAGTGACCACCTGCCTTTAGTGACACTTGAAGGATCCGATCTGCCACTCAAGTATACAACATCATAATCGAGTACGTCACGCGTAGGCTGATGTCACAATTATAATGATGTATTATAACACGTGTATGGATTGTTTGTCGTTTATGGATTAACCATTTAATAAATATTATGTTGAATAGTGTGAAACTAATTTACCTGGCCACTGTAGCTGCCGTAGGCAGCAGCAGCAGCACCCAGTCAATTAGTTTCAAAATAGTAACCAGTTTACCTGTATAGTTACTCGAATGCTGTGAATTCACGAATCAATAAATTGATCCCAATATGGGCAAAGCGTAGGCGGAGCTTAGGTAGAAATGGGCGTGGCATAGCTCGAACTGGATCCCTGTATCGCGGTAATCACCGCGTTGCGACCTGTGCTTAGTGGCTTAATACTCACACGTGATATTCATCAATTAAAAGGAGGGATATTCATTTTTGTAACATGTTTCTATTCTGTGCATCAATCCATTGCGTTAGATGAATAATCAGAATAACGGTTGTTTTTGTCATACTTATTTGTCTGAAACTCTCCCCGGGAGAAATATTCACAATGGTCTTTTGCTAACACCTTTGTAATTTACCTCAATAATTCTTCTTAAAGCGAGTTGAAATCAAGGAACTCGCCTATTAAGAAACAGCGTGAACATATAGCAGTTATATATCAGCCCGTACCGCTAATAATATTAGATTAGTATGTCGCAAAAGTAATATTGGTCAGATTCGGTATTTAGAGATTTTACACAATTAATTTGTTCATGCATAGTTTATTGATAAAAAAAAAAGTGTGACCCAATTTTTCTCTTCTGAAATGTATATTGTAAATGTTAATGGAGGATTCCACTTTATCAATCATATGACGTCATAATGAACTACGGGACGTGTGCGATGACGTCATAATCAATGACGTCATGAGTGACGTAGCTAACCTCGCCACGAACGCTTAATTAATTGATTGATGACGGCGTCGTTGTACGTATTTAACCTTTTAATGGCTAAATTTCGCCAAGAAAAAAAAGATTTACTTATTAAATGTTCATTTGCAGGCCAAGAGAAGACTAATTTTGAAAATTTACCACTGGAATGACTGGCTCGGTTATCGATCCAGTAATTAAGCGGTAAATTTTCAAAAATACTCGTCTCTTAGCCTGCGTATCTCAAGACAACTACAGAGGCCGTTTTTGATTCTGAGACGCTACGTGACATATGCTTGGACAGAGTCTCAGCGTCAGAGCCAACGCGTGACTCCACTTGATGGATCCGATCAGTCACTCAAGTTTATGACGTCATAATCAATTACATCGCCTGTAGGCTTTACGTCACAATCAAGATGCACAAAGAATGGCGTGCGTCAAGTGTACGAATTGTAAGTCTACTATTTAATCAACATTCCGTTCAAAATTTCGGAACTAGTTTAACTTAGCGCTGTTGATGCCTATGCTGCCATAGGCAGCAACAGGGCCTCGTCAAATTCGTTTCAGAATATTCAACAGCTTACCGTGGGGCTGAGCTTGGCTAGAAATGGGAGCGGCATAGCTTGAAATGGATTCCTATATTTTACCTGATTCTGCAGCCAGAAATGTGTGTGAAATTCTCTTCAACATTAATCTATCTGTCAACGTTAAACATGAACCAAGCGTCTTAAGAACAATATAGCATTGAAGTCAATTTGACCGATAGTCTAGCTCGCTCAGTATGTCAGAGTACCGGCTACTGAATCTAGCTGAGAAACCTACCACTGCAAGCAAAGGGGCATATGCGCTGAAACAAAATACTACAATTCTGGCTGACTCAACCGGCATTGTGGCATTTCTCGATTTCTACGCATCAATTTCACCAGTTATCTATCACGGAATCCCTGTAATACTGTTTATTTTCGGTGCTATTTCGAACATTATTCTTATTATTTATCTTGTACGTTCACGGAAATATAGAACTCCGGTATTTGCCTTTATAACGAGTCTGGCATGCTCTGATTGTATGATGTGTCATGCTGGTATCGCCGGTGAAATGGTGTTAGTGCCGGTCATGCCTGATAAGGACGCATGATACCAATGTTATCTGGGTATGTTCTTCATGTATTTGACGCTGTGATGTAGCAGATGTTATATGGTGTTTTTCGCTGCAATGAGGTTCTATCAGCTAGGGTACCCTTTGAAGGCCCAAGCAAACCTTACCGCGAATGTTGTATTTAAATGGTGCGGAACAATCCTGCCTATTAACACTGTACAAGCGGGTATATTCGACATGTTTCATGTGCCTGTTTTGTTCAATTATAAGGGCGAGACTGTTGCTTTATGCGGTTTCACTGGTAATGTTGAAATGAAAGATTTCTTTGGCAGTACCGTGTTCCTATTATTTCCTGGTATCATAATGGGTGGCTTACAGATAGCTAAGTTCTTCCGAGTAAAATCTAGCAGGTCAATGGTCATCACTGCACAGGCTCGTCAGACTTCCGATGCCAAAGCAGTCGTCCTCGTTATCGTCGTTTATTTCATCACATTACTCCCGTGTTATCTTCACCCGGTATTGCACGTCGTGTTTAGCGTACCTTATCACAAATTCCATATGCCTACCTGGTTGATTACAGGTGAGGTTGCTATGACAAATGCTGTTTTCAATCCGTATATATACATGTTTGGTTCAAAACAAATTCGAAACGATGTGAAGAAACTATTTTGTTCCTGGAATAATAGAACGTGTTACGCCGTGAGGAGAAGTAATAACAAAAGAACATGCTAATAATGTATTAAACAAATCACATATATTTGTAGATGACTGATTTTAAAGATGAACCAGGAAGAAAATTGGTCCCGACTATGAAATGTTTTTTGGTGAATCGTATCACTGTCACGGAGAATAGTGCCAGGGTCAGGAATAAAAAGAGTCAACAAACAATTTTAACTGTATCAGTTATTTATTGCGTACCCATATATATCAAACAATACAATGCTTCTATGTCCTACGCGTGATAGTCCAATAATCGTTTATTTTGGATGACAAATTCGTATTGGACTGTGTCTGTTACCGCGCAGGTACAGTAATGTTGTCAAAATGTGACGCCGTAGATAACCCATATCAGTGGGCATGAACTGTGTCAATGGACCTTTCCAGTTTATCCACCCATCATGTGACGTCATAATCAACTAAGTGACATGTAGGATGATGTCATAATGATTACAGTATGAATGACTCAATGTAGTCCGGCTTAAACGCTTAGTAGTCAATAGTCCGTCAGGTTTTATTAATCGTATGTCTTTACTACTTAATAGGCATGTCGTTGAATATTTTGAAACTAATTTAACTGGGCGCTATTGCTGCCATAGGCAGCAACAGCACCATTGCAACAGGTCAAATTAGTTTCGAAATATTCAACAGCTTAGCTTACGTCTACAATCTTCTGGAAACTGACCGTCAGGGCGTTCAGGGATCGATCCCAAGACTGGCGAAGCGTGGGTGGAGCTTATCTAGAAATGAATGGAGCATATGTAGTAATGGAACAAGCGATTATTCAACACTTTGCACACGAATAACCAAATAGGAAAAATAAATTACATTGTAAAAATGACTTTATTGCCTATTTTGAAATTAATTTGACTGGGAACTGTTGTTGCTTTTGGAAACAATAGGTTGCTGTAAAATTATCTTCAAAACAGTAAACAGCGTAACTGTTTGTTCTGGCATTGAGATTCGGCTTAGCAACATTCCAGTTTAGCCATGTCTCGCCCATCTTTAGCTAAGCTCCACCCACGCTTCTAGAAGCTCCACCCACTTCTAGCTTCTAGAAGCTCCACCAACTTCTAGCTTCTAGAAGCTCCATCCACTTCTAGCTAAGCTCCGGTCACATGGCACGTGCTTTTACATTGACTTTAACACGTCGACACAGAGTTCCTAGACTGTTGCCACAGACACCTCTTCAGCGATCAGTCGGGTCGGGACCCAGTCTATCTCCATATTCCCAGATAACATTACTACATAGGGTCAACGTTAGTAATTGGTTGGCACAGTCGCCATTGGCTATTGGGCATTAGGCCAATGTTGGATATTGGTTGACACCGCCGCCTTTGTCAATTAAGTATTGGCAACGTTGATATAACAGTGGCAATGTTAGTTGGGTTACAATGGTTGAGCCACCATTGGCCCAAACACTTATAGCCAATGTATATTATAAATGTTATATACATGCGTTGGGCCAACATAGGCTTAAAAGTGTCAAAATTGCAGTTGGTTACAGTTGTTGGGCCAACGTTGGCTCAACAACTTATAGCCAATGTATTTAGTAATGGTATACACATGCATTAGGGCCACCGTTGGCATAACAGTAGCAAAATGCAAGTTGGGATAGAGTGGTTGGACCAACGTTGGTCCAACCATTTATAGCCAATATATATTATAAACATTATATGCATGCATTGGGCCAACAACTTATAGCCAATGTATGGTATAATAATAATAATAATAATAATAATAATAATAATAATAATAATAATATTTTTGCACATTAGGGCAATGCTTACCCTACTGTGTGTTATCTAAGATCAGTATTTCAAAGTAAGTCTATTTGCTAATTAGCTTGGACGATAGCATTTTTAAAACCTTGCTTTCTTAATGGAGGTAAATTGTCAACTCGATAGCCCATTATTTAGTAGATTGAGGCCGTGTTCTCATACAGCCATTATTTCGGTAAATAGCAGGTATATCGGCTAGCATTCTAACCAACATAGTACACGAAATAGCTAAACACGATTAGGAAATGAGAAAGAGGCCTAAGTTAAGTCCATATTAGGAATAAAGAGAGATGGAGCGTATTCTTTAGTAAGCAATCATTCATCTGAAAGCAATTATGTGGTCTAAATATTATCTCCCCTATAAATACTGCTATCCTGTAATATAAGTTATATATGTCTTGTGACAACCATCATAAGGATTTGACAATCTCCTATGAATAATGCCAATTTGTCAAAAATAGTATTACTATGAAATACCATGTAAAGCAACACTTTGGTTCGACATTGACATTGGCAAAAAAGTTTAACACAATGTGCTAAATATTTTGCACATGTAAAAGAAATTTAATAGAAAATTTCAATTGTCTTCAAATTTAATTCGTTAGACCTATGAGCAGAATGGCATTGGCCAACGTAAACAGCCAATGTTGGGTCAATGTTATGCATGTATGCATGCGTGTATGGTATCATGCTGCGTATGTTTTATTCATGTTTAAATGCTATCTTTTTATTGGGTTAAATGGGGACGGGTTTATACGTATGAGCTATGTGTGGGTGGGGAATATGTACAGATGGTTGTAATTATTGGATCAGTGGGTGGGTTTGTGGAATTTATAAATGGGATAGGGGGATTGCACAGTGCTATTAATTGCTATGTTTTTAGTTATTCTTGTATGTTATTATCCGTATTTATTAGTTATATTTAAAGTGTTCATTTATGTATTGTATTATTGGAAATAAAATGGTCTGGTGGAAAATAATACCTTTAAATACGCCAAGGGGCAGTTGGTGTAGGAGCACCACCTGAGGTTTGTCCTGAGAGAGGTGATGTTTGGAAGTTGACTTAGGATTATCTGGGATTTTCTGTACAGTGTATGTCGCTGTGACCTTAGACTAGTACTTACTATGTAAATTGTATTTTATTTTGTTTTTTGTTAGACAAAGGTCGCTTTGACCTCGAGCTAGCCTGTTGAGTATTTTGAATGAAGCCAGGTATAGCTAGTAGGTGTGGTTTAACTGTTGGCTTCCCTTTTGGACGCCGGTATGGAGCTTTTTCCAGACACCACCTATATGGCTACTGGCTTTGGCATCGGTGCTTTTGCACTGAGCCATATGTATATGAGTATTATTTTCTTGTACCACAAATAAAGACATGGTACTTGACAAACAGGTTTGACACATCTATGTAAATGTGTTCTTCACTTTGCCAATGTATTAAATATTTTGGACATATAAAAAGGTTTTAATAAAAAAGCCAAGGTTAGACCAATAAGCAGTATTACATTGGCCAATGTAGACAGCCAACATTGAGCCAATATTATGTGACGTATGTTGGGCCAACCTTTGGTGGATACGTTGGCCCAACATGTTGGGCCAACGTTAGACCAATGAACAGAATAGCATTGGGCCACCGTAGAGAGCCAACGATGGGCCAACGTAGTATTGGTATCTGGTTTGGGACTATAAGCGGCTTCCTTGTTTGCGGGGAAAAAGAATGACACCTTGACAGTTTGGCGAGTCAATCGAAAGCAACGTCATCATAATAGTATGACATCACATCGCAAAATTAATTTGTAGCGTCATAATGTCGTAGTAAGGAATTCTATTATCATAAAACCTCAGCCAATCACAGCGCTTGATACAACAGGCATTGGTTTATTGCCATGGCCAAGAATCTACTTGCATTAAACGAGTCATCTAATCACAGGTGTGTTGGGCGTTTAGAGTCACAAGTGATGAGAGGCTGTGTTAGAGACCACCTGGATTCCCAAAATCTCTAATCCAAGGTAACTGTTTAATATTATATTTTGAAACCAGTTCAACTGGGAGCTGTGGCTAGTTTCAAAATATCCAACATGATGTTCATTAAATTGTAAATTCACCAAATATATATATACAATTCAGACAGACCGTTACCATTTTGGCGGATCTACGTTATTTGATTGTGACTTAACCTAACAAATGAAGCGTTTTGATTATGGCGACATATACTTGAGCAACATATCTAATTCCTCCATTAGAGCTAAAGAGTCACGTGGAATAAAACTGTATAAGCACGTACACAGGCAACGCATTAACATATATTTGTTAATTAGCTAAATACAAATTTGAAAACTGCTTACATTGTCTAACCTCCGATCTGAATTGTAGATGTGGAGACAGGTAGATGACACAAGCAAACGGTTATGTCATTGTTAATTGTGTGATATTATATAAAATTCATATCATGTTATGTGATTATGTCGTAATTATTTATAATGACCCAATTCTCTTATCTAAAAACCAAAGAAAACTATAATTTTTACGTCAAAGAGATATCTTCATATGCTTTACTCAATAGAAACAGGTGTCTTAAATACTTCTTGAGATACCTGTGGTCAGTAATAGTGTAGAGTTATTGTTTTATATGTGCGACCATTTAAAACCCAACCCAAACCATATAATAATAATAATAATAATAATAATAAGAAGAAGAAGAAGAAGAAGAAGAAGAAGAAGAAGAAGAAGACTTTTCATATACTTTATTACACTCATTCCTTTTGACAAAAACATTAAAATATCATACGATTACATAAAACATAAAAACTCAATACAGTGTATCAATATAAAACATGAGCATATCAAAATGTATCACAAACTTCAAGACATAAGCAAAAATAAGCAACGTATAAAACCTTGAAAGATAAAAATTTATAAACGCCCATTAAAAACAAGATTATCATTTTCAATCGTGCACAAAAAACTGTCAAACGCCCAAAAGTATTCGAAAACATCCAGGGCCCCCTTGTTTCGATAAAACTGAAATTCTATTTGAATTCGTGAGTGCAATCTCGAGAGACATTCTCGGAGTGGATCAGTTCATGTATTGCCATCCAAAAGATGTTGTCTGCTAACATAGATAGCCATTTTACAGTTGGATAAAAGCCAATTAGACAAACGGTGTCTAGTTTTTCGTTTGGATTTGGCTGAGCATTGGGGACAGGGAAAACCTCTCACATAATCAGCCATGTCAAAAACATCGGTCTCCAATAAATACAACACGGATCTTTTTACAGCTAAAAGTTATGGCTGAATACGTGAGCACATTAAAAACATATGAGTAATGTCCTCTTGTTCACCACAGTGAGGGCAGTGATCATTAGGACGATAACCTGCTTTGTAAAGAAATATGCATGTTCCCAATGCTCCATGTAGAATTTTCCATGATAAATCACCCTCAAAGCGTGTACATGGAAATTCGTAAAAACAACGACAATTAGTCACAGAGGAAATATCTAACAACAAAACATCTGCCCATACATTAATACTATTGCTACGTATACTATTTGCATAACATTTTAACAATGACATTCTATACAATTCTTTCGGGCTGTTAGATGGAAATGATACAGTACATTTAACAAGGTCATTAGTAAACGAAAGGTCAATTTGATGCAGGGAACTAGGCACATTATCTGGACGATTAATCTTGTGCCGCCATTCCAATGGCAAACTTTTCCATAACGTATTACGGTTATTATCTAGTAACCGCTTAGAATGTTTGGGCAATTTATTTGACAAAACATCAACAGACACTTTCTGGTGACAATCAGAAAGAATGTCTCGTTTTTAATTTTTGACTGTTGAAGTGTTAATTCTGGTGGGAAGAATTATGATATTAGAACAATTCGTTGAAGAGAAATGTTGAGTGTTGATATTGTTTGAGTTTCTATGCATACAAAGTTAAATATAATATTGCAAAGGTTTTAAAATGCACCGACACTTTGATTACCTGTAGCAGAGCTGGGGTGTATCGTGTCTCCTTTGGGACATTCCAGTTGTTATCGCAAATGGTTCCAAAAGAAAGAAATACAAAAGAGTAATTAATTGATTATGATGAGGACGTCATCCTATACATCATGTAGTTGATTATAACATCATATAATAGATAAATAAACTGGAAAGGTCCATTAAGTAGGCGTATAAATATACTGAATTCACAAGTTATTGTTTACAACATTAGGAGGGTTGGTGCATGATGCCTTTCTGCACTTCTCCCCGAACCATTGACAGCTCGAAGTAGCAGCCATCGCTGATCGGAAATCTGTTTTCTTTAACGTATAGATCCAGGGATCGGAAACCAACAGGACGAAATACAATAACCTGGCCAGGGCAGTAGCATGTGCATACGTATGCGTATTACGGCGGTGTGGTTCGAATTCGTCAAAGTCATTCAGTTTTAATATATAGATAACGATGACTGGAATTCTGCAGACAATCTGAAGCAAAGTTATGACAAGCAAGGCTGAGACGCTTTTGGATATATTTCTATGTTTGTTTTGATACCTACAATAAGATACTGCTGGCAATTGAGCTGATGCAGAGGCGCGTCTCGAGGTCAGACGAGCGGCGATTACGCAAATATAGATGTAAACGGCAATAACAAATGTGGATGCTAGAAACATTATTATTACAACAACGCATAATAAAACATACATATTGGTACACGTTATGTCAGTGACTCGTCTACTGTCCTTGGGGATGACAGCCGTATTGCAGCCCAGAAGTAGAGCTATGAGATGGGTCAGTAGAATGGCGATACAGATGGGCTTAGCCTTCAAGAATATGCGGTAGTGCAGTGGAGATGTCAGGGTCAGCAATCGGTCTCCTACAGTCAGAACCAACGACAGTAGATGGCTACAAAAAGCTGTCAGTTGCTGACATATCAGAATGGTGCATAATAAATCTGTACTAAAGAAAGTCTTTCTGAAAACACATGCCAGTCTTGAAATGGTTGGACTCAACGCGGCAATTGCGTGTAACAATTCGCTTACCGCTAAGTTGGCTAAAAATGTATTCTCGAATTTTCTAAGTTTATATGATGCCATAAGTAAGGCTATGATGGTGCCATTGCTCAATACAGCCATAGAAAAGAAGACGATCTCAGCAGATCGGAACATGAAAAACGTCCATGAATTACAGTCCTCGATATGTTCCTGATGTGAGTTGTTCCCGGTTTTGTTTTCCATTTTAAAGAAGTGTTCCTATATTTCGATTGATACCCTAACACATCTAACCGAACAGATCTGACAACACAAATGTGTGTAGTATTTTGAAAGCAATGTCAGTGGAAGTTGTTGCGGCAACAGTGTTTAGTTAAATTAAATTTAAAATATTCAACAGCTCGCCTACACATATACTGATGACGTATTAACACATACATCGTGATCTCATGTAGATGGCTATAACAATCACGTCAGCGCACATACAGTATTTCACGCAGTTTCGGATCACTACTTAAAAGATTATTTCCAGTGGATTTATTTATAGAATAGTTTAAATCTAATAAGTTAGATTTTAATGGCACACAGTTGTGCTTTATGCAAATATAAAACAGATTTAGTTTCACTTTTGTCCTTCGAAGAATTTCACAATAGCACGAGTCGACGGAATACGACAATTCCGACGCGCACTGTCTATAGAAGCGTTGTCGACATATATCACTATGACACGATTTTCAAGATTAAAATTTGGTTGTCGAATCGTTAATCGCGACAGGCCATCTATTATGGACTAAATGCTAGAAATCTGACAGAATTGATATGCACATTTGTATGTTTCTTCATTATCTATAAACTGAAGTTACTGGCAAACATTGAAGAAGAAAAAATCAAAGCCCAGCTCCAAGGAACTTGATTGATGATTAAGATAGTGACCCGAAACCTCCGATGATCCGGAACTGCCATATCGTCTGTGCATATATCCGTTGTGATATAAATATATTTCTTTATATTCCCTTTTCAAAACATTTATGATATATTTATTAATGTAATACGAATTTAATACTTTCTGTATTACAGCTCTGAATACTGTAAGGACACCACAGCTAACGGTAAACATTTGTTCTGCTTCATACGTTTACAGAAATGAATGTCAAGTCATAGTTTTATGTCAGTATTACCTCGTAGTGGCAGCTATCATCGCTTAATCCATTAGAGAGTAATCCATCATGTATTTACCTTACTGTCATCTAGATTGCAGCTCAGAAATAACTTAAGACGGTTCCAAAACAAAATCAGAAACGTGTTATTCAACAGTACTTTTTATTTTGTTTTTGTAAAATGTAAAGTTGTTTCTTACCTGTATTCTATCTGGGTAATTGTATGCTCAAAGATGATTCCATGATAGCATTAAAGGGCACGTCCTGATAACGCAGGTTGCAGGGCCGGTATTGACACAGTAATGTCCCAGTAATCTGCGTTACGAGGGAATGCATTAGTAACGAGTGTCGTGTAAACATGGTGCATAAAGATAACCTTCTAATCATAAAGGTTAAATTACGCTCTTATGGAGTGTTCACGTTTAACTTTGCGATGGAAAACTATCTGATTGTTTCTCAAAATTTCTTACAAGTAAACATTTCACGAAACTTAGAGTTAGTGCACGCAGCCTGCGGGCTGAACCAGGAAGACACCAAAAGATACCACTGGAACGCAGGATATACAAGAGGGGCGAATCAGAGGGTATTGGAGATGATAGGCACTTTATTCTGCATTGTTCTGTTTATGACTCAGAAAGGCAGACACTCTTCAATTCACTCGCTTCTTGTTCGACTTCCCATCCTTAATTGATGATGAGAAGTTCGTGTTCCTGATGTCCTGCAATATTGGCGAACTTTCTGAACTGGTTCTATCCTTTATCCATGAATGTGTGCTAAAACAACATTCCACAACTATTGATCCCATGCATTCGGATATGTCTCTGTGACCATAACTTAATACCTTTTATTACATACTATTGTCGTAGGACGTCTTTGCAGGGTTAAATATCAGGGCAGATATACACCCATATCCCGCCCTCGGGACGAAAATATTGATGACGTAATTTTAAATGGTCGATACTGGCCGCTTCAAAATCTAATCTGTTAAATAAATGAATATATGCATTGCAATGGACCTTTCCTTTTTTAGCTATGCTCCGTCCATCTCTTGCTGAGCTCCGTCCACACCTCGCTTGCGTTGGGATCGATCGATCTCTGAACTCCCCGACTACCAATTTCCAGAAAACTATACTAGTAAGCTATTGAATATTTTGGAACTAATTTGACTGGGCGCTGTTGCTGCCTATGGCAGCAACAGCGTCCAGTCAAATTAGTTTCAACATATTCAACAGCATGTTTCTCAAATAGTAGAGACATACAATTCGTACAACGTGTCGGGCTATTAAGAGTTAAAGACGGACCAAATAGAATCATTATGACGTAAATGATTATGACGTCGTTCTACACTCAGGTTAGCTGAGTATGACGTCATATAACGTCAGATGATAGATGGATACTCTGGAAAGGTGAATTCTTGTGATTTGCTAATGTTTCCTAAATTATTTCTGGTTCGTGCAAACAAAACAAACTAGAAGACACTTACTGAAGTAACTGTAAATCTGCGATGTCTGATCATTAAGGAACAGTATTAGGCCTCGCATTATATTGCCATTGAACATGCCAGATGCTAATCCGATAAAAGGACTATGTGTAGTCGCATTTCAAATCGCCATAGTCGAAATTCCCGTCGGGAATGGAAAAGCCGGTTTCTCGAAACCTGATAGCAGTGACCACTAAAAGGTCACCTCGATCTTCAGCCATAAAATAAGATGGCGTCAATCATGCTCTTTGAAGTTGTATGATGAAAAGGAGGTTCCTTATGCCAAACATGATAATTGGAAATTTTGACCCGCGGCTGGCTGGCTGGCTGGCTGGCTGGCTGGCTGGCTGGCTGGCTGGCTGGCAGGCTGGGTGGGTGGGCGGGCGGGCGGGCGGGCGGGCGGGCGGGCGGGCGGGCGGGCGGGCGGACGGACGGACGGACGGACGGACGGACGGACGGACGGACAGACAGACAGACAGACAGACAGACAGACAGACAGACAGACAGATAGATAGATAGATAGATAGATAGATAGATAGATAGATAGATAGATAGATAGATAGATAGATGATGGATGGATAGATAGATATTATTACTATTCTCATTATTGGAAGCTTATGAGGTTAAGCCTACTTGATGCGTTTCTGAACACCTGTTAGCAGACGACGACTAGTAGACATGTTCATGTTCACTTTATTTACATCCAGACATACGATATGAAATTGATTAGTACAATTTTGGCATTTTGCCTACTCCAGAGATGAGTTGTATTCAACGTTAATCTGGTCAGGTTAAATGTGACAATATTCTGTCAGAATGGACCTTTCCGGTTTTAATCTATGCCCCGCCCATCTTTAGCTACGCTCCATCCACACCTGGCTCGTGTTGGGATCGATCGATCTCTGAACACCCTGACTATCAATTTCCAAAAAACTACACAGGTTTGCTGATGAATATTTTGAAACTAATTTGACTGGGCGCTGTTGCTGCCTTGTTTATTAAATAGCAAAGAATTACAAAGACATACAATTCATACAACGTGTCGGACCATTTGAGATATGGTGACGGTCGATATGGAACCCTTTGTGACGCAATGATTATGACGTCATCATACAAGCGCTGAGCTGATTACGACGTCATATGAGGTCTGATGATGGTTGGATACTCTGGAAAGGTGAATTGCTGTTATTGTCTTAATCAGCCTTGCGTTCTATGGGGAAAATGTTTTAAAACGTTTTGCTAAATCTGCACTATGACAATCTGGTCTTTTCGAATTAATTACGTCGTATAACACACAAACTGAAATCCGCCGATTTTTCACTTTGCACCCACAGAGCGCTCTGGAAAGTTTCTCTGTTGAACACAAGGCAGCAACTTAATTAGAGCATAGAGCCTACTACTGTACGTTAGGCCTCTTTCTCATTGCCTAATCATGTTTAACTATTTCGTGTACTATGTAGGTTAATAATTAGCCGATATATCTGTTTGCATTCACACCGCGAGAAGATAGGCCCGGACTGGACGGTGGCGCTACCTGGTGGAGAGCGAGATACAATGCTGGTCATAGCGTTCCCTGCCAGACAGTGAGAGACAAAACTGACGTTAACGCTACCTGGCAAATTTTGACGGAATTGGCCGCGTTCACATAGAGAAGCAATAGCGATATATCGGAAGATAAACCGCCGATTTTGTGGGATTAAATTTCGAAATAAATGACTTATTTATTCCGGTACAAGAGCCGGTCCAATGAGAACGCTAGCCGAAATACCTGGTATTTACCGAAATAGTGGCTGTATGATAAAACGGCCGTAGTCCATAACTTTTAAATTATAAGGTATGAAAAAGATGTTATGACATACTTAGTCGCATATTTGCACTAGTATTTCGCAACACGGCTTTAGTCGCATATTTACACGAGTATTTCGCCCGGTATTATATATATTTTTAATTTTTAACCCGGTGAAAAACACGAGAGCCAATATAGAAACAGATTTAACTCCGGGAATAACTGCTATACCTCAGTATGGCGTTATGCCGGTTAAGTATCTAGTGAGAACACGGCCTAAGCATGTCATAACATCTATGTATCTTTGCACCTAACTGCTGTTTTGTAGATATGCTGGCTGTTACATTGTGTATATACACCTGTGCAAAAGTTAAGCACCACCCTATTTTTACGCACATGCGAGGGTATATTCATGTGCTATGAAGAAAGCAATAGCATAAACATTTATGTACCCATCCATCTTAGTGCAAGAGGTAATAATGCAACTAGAGGAATGCTGATTATGATGGTGGGGAAACACTGTATGTTTTTGTTTGAACTTGAAAACGAGGCCTGAATATGGTTACGTTGACACAACTGACAACTATTGCCCTACAGTTGACACACGTGGCTAGATTGTCATTAATGGTGTCTGAAAACGAAGTTTAACATCTGTGCACGAGTTTGAGACTGTCATTATTAATAGCGGGTATATCCACCTTGTGCCTGGATGACGGCCTGGACACGACGTCTCATGCTGGTCACCAACCGACTGATACGCCATTGTGGTAATCGTTGCCATTCAAGATGGAGTGCGTCTGTTAATTCCTGTAGGTTCTGCACAGGAGGATCCCTCCTTCTCACCATGTTTCCCAGAATGTCGCAGATATGCTCAATAGGGTTCATGTCAGGGCTCCTTGCTGGCCATGGTAGGGTTTCGATGGCATTCTGGCGGAGGTATTCATGCACAGCTCTAGCACGATGTGGTCGGGCGTTGTCATCCATGAATATAGGGTGGGTTCCAGGTGCATGATTTACAAAATGAGGGACCACAACTCTATCCAGTATGGAATCTTGATATCTTTGTCCATTTAGTGTTCCAGGTACAGTCAACAGATCCAGCTTACAATCAAATGAGATGCACCCCCATATCATAACGGAACCTCCACCAAATGGAACTTCTTCCATGATGTTACGTTGGTCGTACGCCGTGCGTCTGGACCTCCATACACGAGTTCGACCATCTGTGGCATGAAGCAGGAACCGACTTTCATCGGACCAGTGTACCCGTCTCCAGGATCTCATGTTCCAGTGTCTTCTTTCGTTGCACCACCTCAGACGCTCCTCTTTGTGGTGAGCAGTGAGGACAGGACGTCTGACAGGTCTCCTAGCTTTCATGCCAGCAGCATACAGTCTCCTTTTGACGGTAGACATTGACACTCTATTGCGCGTTTCCCATTGCTGGCGGAGCACTCTGCTGTTGGTGAATGGAGATCTCCTAACAAGGCGTACTAGGGCTCGATCATCACGTGCAGTAGTCTTCTTCGGTCTTCCAGATCTAAGCCTGTCCTTCACCTCGTTAGTTTGCCCATGTTTTGCAATCAAACGACTGATTACAGTATGGTTAATGTTCAGCTGTCTGCTAATCTCTCTGCATGACATACCAGTGGTATGCATGCCTATGATTTGCCATTTCACACGATCACTTAACCTTCGTCTTGCCATAGCGGTTCACAATCAAGAGCTAATTCTCTCTGTACAAATAAACCACGGTCATGAACACAAAATTCCTAATCTTGTCGCCTAAATCTGTATGTAATGTTCTACACCTCAAACTGGACTTTTACATAACTGAACACGTGTGCTGTTTCCCGCCACGCACGGACATCAAACGGCGTGAAGTCATGCATGCATGTGCATTTCGTACTTGGAATTATGTCAGCTAACGCGGGGACAAAAAGTATGGCAGCCTAGTTGTACCATCATGTTTCTACGTTCTATTGTTTTTGCTGGTGCTTAACTTTTGCACAGGTGTATATATTATTAATGCATCTAGATGTTGTGTTTTTATATTGTATCAATATATTGTATGTGTTGTATGCAGACAGCGTACTGTATGGTTTTAACGCACTAATTTGAACTGAATTGGTGCAATCAGCAATCTTCTATGTGACATTATTTCACAGCAAAATGACTGAAAATAAATTTTTTTTAAATTGTAGATGTAATGAAAAGCATATGATCATTTCATTACGATTAAATTCATTTAAATTTTTCAGTTGTGAATTTGAATTAGGGACTCTTTGATAACATAAATCAAATTATATTAATTTACACGGAATGAAATCGTCACTTTAAGGATAATCACATGTGGTCACTAATTTAGGTGGTTTGAATACACAGGTTATTTGGCGAAAAAGATAATTGAATCTTTAAAGGATACATCAGACAATACGCTATGCATACCAGATAATATTATTTCATCCAAAAATGATGATATAATGCTTATATAGCCTTCTATATGAAAAATAGTTAACAGAAAAATAGTCCCTCTTATTTCGTCGTAAAATTCAAATCGTCTTTCGTGACCATATCGGTCACTTCTTCAGCACTAACTGACTGTCGCTGGCAACGTCACTCTGGTCAGTTCTTGTCAGTCACATGACAGCATGAACAGGTAGATTGCTGGTATACGGTAGCCCTCGTCTCGGTTCATGGTTGGTTGATGTTTATAGATGTCTATGGCCTCTTTAACCTTCCATTTAAATAAGTTGGTCTCGATGTTGATGACCGATGCACTGCTGGCAGGGATGGCATGACCAGTGGATTATGTGTCCTCTGCCACAACTGAGTTGGAATTGATTTTGAGACACAGAATAGAATCAACATCGAGACAAACTTGAAGATTTCCGGGTGTCTATCGAACTGAATCCTATCACTCCTAATCTACCTAAACATAACTGAATGAATTCGGAAAGGATATTCCCTTCTAGATCTACTTCACAAATAACTAGAACAACTTCTAACTTTTAAATATAAATTGATAACTTTTATTAAACTTGATAATCTAACAATTAATATATATAACCCTATTGCAGGCTTACACGAATTTAACTTATATAATTTCTAACAGAATAATACTTCACGAAACTGGAATTCGTCAAGGAATCGAGATGGTAAAATGATTGCACATACATGGTGCACAGATATTATATAGGACTTGATTTGCGTAGGCGTATGACGCTCTACAATGACGTCAAACAGGGCTTCTCATGTGATTCCCAACTTTTCCAGTGATTTGATTGGTTGCCCACGCATCCCAATCGAGCAGAATAAAGCAGTTCTAACCAGCTTTAAATTTACAAAGATTTACGGCTTTTTCAAAACACTTGTTGTTTGACAAGCTCGTCAATCAAGCATACCAGTCATAGTTTCACATTCTTCGAATTCTGTTTTGTTGTGACAACACTGCTGATGACTTTAATTTTGAATCATTATGATTGCCTTGTAGTAATGGATAAGCGTATTTAGCCACCGGTGCCAACTGTCTTCATCCATCAAGCTAGCCCGCAATCTGATCCCTGACCCGTCACATGCAAATAGACGTGGTCATACAAATCCCCTAATATTCCAGCAGTGCTTGCCAACATTCGTCATCTCAATAATTTACCAGAAACAGAACTGGTTTTATTGAGCAAGCTACTACAGCCAGCCAAATGACATATTTGTTCTCAAAATAATCTTTTACAGCTTCGCCTTGCATTACATTGATACACTACATACCGAGGAAACATCCTTAAGACATCCTCCTATCTAATCCATCAATGTCTTGCCGCTTATTCTGCATTCTATACTTAAGCCTTCCTAAAAGATGGCGGTCTTACTTCACAGGTGATACACAGCATCAATATTGGCAGCATACTAGCTTAACGCTTATTCAGTTTATATATAGTTCTTAGTCACAGCGACCAAATCGCTATCGTTCTAAAGATGAATTTAATTCAAACGGAATACTGGTACAAAGTAATTTACATTATGTGGGAATCTGCTACACAGCAAAACCGTCGAACAACAGCTCAAGGTAAGCTACTTTCTATTTCTATAGTAATATCACGCCATCGCCTGTTCAGTTCATGAAACAGTCCTTCATAATTCGTCAAACAGTCATCCATAACCCACGCATTAAACACAGCATTGCCTACTGTTATGCAATTGTTATGCAGCCGTGGATGACTAACCTAATTCTACATACAAACACTATATTCAGTGACTGTCCAATGCGACCAGTTATTTTAGTGGCACCCATTGCAGACTATATTAAACAGATGCTTATGAATATTCATGAATGAGATGACGTATTTACACACGGTCCAATGCGGTGTCAAGCACACAGGGTCAAAGGTGATAAGCAAATATCTGTACGAGTCCCAAAAGATTCTCAAGGGTCTCGGTCTGTCTTAAGGTAGCTACTCCTTAAATCCCATATTTACAAACTGCCCCACTCATTTCTAGCTATGTCCCATCCATTCCTATCTAGGTTTATCCCATGCTTTGCGCCCGCTGGGGGTGATTTTCTATGCTTTGAACCATGAATTCTCAGAATCCCTATTTCAATTATAACTGGACACGTCATAATGTCAAACTAGCCTGTGCGCACAGGGATTTTGTCTCCATTGTTGTGCATGGCCCGACCCAGCCCGGCCCCACACCTATGAACACTCCACATCTGTTACAATTCAGTTCAATTATAATAGTATGCATATCTGTAACTTAGTAGTTTTATCATTTATACAGTAATTTATATATTGGTGTACTTCAAAAGGTTATCGAAATAAACTTGAATTGAATTGGTATGGCCTTGAACTGTACACACAACCCACATAACTAATGACCCGACCAAACGTAAAGCTCTATGCCACTTGTCTGACTCGGGAATAAATTTCGAGCACAGTCCAGCACAGAAATAACATAACACATTTACAAAACAAAATAAAATGTACTGTCGAATAGTTTGAACAAAACTGGATTGAAATACATTGTTGCCTAAGGCAGCAATTGTCTTCAAATCAAATTACACCCAAAATACAGAAGAGAACAGTTCTTTCTAACATGTTTCCTGTTCAGATTTATAGACATGTTTTCTTACCCTTGAGCAGTACTGTATATAGGAAATGTTATGGGGAAAAAATTAATGAATTAACCATTGACTCAGATGGCGAATTACCCATCCAGAATTAAATTCAATTTATAACAATGGTTGGGTTGGGGTGTGATGGCGCTAATGAATAGAGAAACGTGTAGTTCTACTAGCCCAGCTGTTGCAAATATTGGCTTGGGTGAACGCTAGGCTCGTGTAAGCCTACTTGAGTCATTAAGTTTTTAAAAACGGGAATGCACGCATCATTATAGTGACCAGAGAGTTTGACTTCAATACACTTGAAACTGTGTTAGCGAATATACTAATTGTTAATATCGGTAATACGTGTACCTAGCGATTTCCAGAAAACTATGTGGGTAATCTGTTGAATATTTAGAAAGTAAATTGACTGGGCAATGTTACTGCTTATGATGGCAACAATGCCCAGTGAGCTTAATTTCAAATTATTCTACATAATATTTATTAAATAGCAAAGGCATACAATTTGTACAACTTAATGGTCTATTAAGCGATTATAAGGGAATATCCAATTGCCCTCATCTCGCTAATGGATCTTTCCATTTTTAGCTATGCCCCGCCCAGCTCTAGCTAAGCTCCCCCACCCACCTCGATCGTGTTGCATTCGCAGACCAAGAGAAGACCAGCCATGGACTTTTAACCATGAAATGACTTGCTAGATAATCTACCCGGTCATTCCAGAGGGCAATTGCCGAAGATAAGCCTCTCCAAATCTGCAGACGCTCTCCCTAAGAGAATTACAATATGTATATACAAATTTGAGTGCCCAAAAGTGTAAATATAAGTGGAATATGTTACAATTTAAAATAATCTTAACGAAAATCTTATCACAAATTTACTAGCTGTTATGGTCATGCATTATGCATCACGTTAGATGTTTCATCATAGTGCGTGCGTGCGTGCATAGATATGGGCGTGCATACATATGGGCATGTGTGCATATGGATGGGCATACGTATGTATGGACTTGTGTGCATGTGTGTGTGCGGGCGTGTGTGCGGCCTTGCAGGCTTGTGGACATGTGGACATGCATTAGACTCTTTTAAAGGACAAAATCCCCTTATCACAATTTCAGGTTATGCAAACAGGAAAGCAGTTAATGTTTAGAATAGACATGAACCATTCCATTTTAGCTATGCACCACCCATCCCTAGCTAATCTCCACCCACACCTCGATCGTGTTGGGATTGATCAATCTCTGAACTCCCTGGCTATCAATTTCCAGAAAACTATACGTGTAAGCGATTGAATATTTTGAAATTAATTTGACTAGTTGATGTTGCTTTAAACAGATTTTATTTTTGTTTGTAATGGAAGTACGATAAGATATGCATCTCATAGCCGTGACTCCCGTATGCATAAACATATAATACATTGAAAACTGAAAGAAGCATAGCCTCTAACCTATCCAATCCCCTGAGTCAGCTTAGGCTGCAACTTGTTCCCAATATTGCGTGGTAGTAATCAATCTAACTCGATTGAACATTGATTCGTTGAACTACGTACGACTTTGATGATCGTTACACGCAGTTGGAGTTGTTTTAAAGCTCAACTAGTTAACTTTAATCAGTTGGAGTAATAACTAGCTGATTGTCCTTATGCGATACATCAACACTATTATGGCTAAAAGAGCCAAGGTTCAGAAGTTTAATGATCAACCCATTAGACTAACTGAGTCGTCTTCTGCAATCGTTGACCTTGGAGTAATTAACATTACGTGATAGACTAACCATTTAGAATTAATCTCCCATGATTGAATGAGTTTCCAGAGTCAGAAAAAGATATCAGACATGCAACCAGTCAATAATACTTACGCTATGCATAAACCCTTGTCAATCATTATGCTAATTACCATTAAACTCACCTCATTGGATGCCAGGAGCCACGTGATTTAACGAGAGGGCGGGGCTTCGTGATTGAACAAGTTCCCAGGAAAATACATGTACACTGTCAATCATGCTTACGCTATGCATTAATCCTTGTCAATCACCATTACACTAATTACCCTTAAGCTCACCTCATTGGATGTCAAGAGACACATGATTTAACGATGGGGTGGGCTTCGTGATTGAATGAGTTCGAAGGGAAAGGCGAATCCAGACATGTAACCTGTCAATCATCCTTACACAATATATTTACCCGTGCACGTTTGGCATGGCTCCAAGAGATTGTCGGTTAATTACACTTATTAACCCTTGTCACACACCATTACGTTAATTAGCCTTAAGCTCACCTCATTGGATGACAGGCATCGCCTGATTTAACGAGGGGTGGGGCTTCGTGAGTTCCCAGGAAAAGACGAGTCCAGACATGTAACCTGTCAATCATCATTACGCTATGCATTAACCCTTGTCAATCATTATGCTAATTACCCTTAAACTTAACTCATTGGAGGACAGGAGGTACATGATTTAACGAGGTGGAGGGGCTTATGGTCACCCTCTACATCTAACATTCAATCAAAGCAGGAGAGATCTGATTCACTTTTTTCACACCTTTTCAAAGGCCGATGGAGATCATAGGAAAGGAAAGGTGTCAAAATAAATAATCATGGCGTCATTGATACCTAATTAACATAACAAAAGAAAAAAGGAGTGAAAATAATGAACCAAATCGTCGCTCCTCTACTGATTCCTCCATTATTGCTCACGTATTGTTGTATATAACGTCCTGAGTTTAAAGATGGCATTGCAGGGTGCATTGATTGGCCAGTCAATGTATCTTCGCAATGTAACGTTCATAGGACTTCAATCGCTTCCCACCTATTTCAAGTTATGTTATAAGTTATAAACTTATAACTACCACACATTGGCTAACATCAAGATATCGTCTTCCTCTGAATTATTATTTTGGTAAACATAATTATGCTCTATAAATCTATATAGCTTTATATGTTTTCGAATACAGTTACAAATGGTGATATTTTCGCATGGTCATATCCCAATCAGTCGACTCGGCCGTCTGTCTAGCCACCTTTCCGTCCATAATTTTCGTCCAGGAATTTGTTACCATAAATAGACGAATATGCTTGTTCATTACCTTTTCCTCCGTCCATCCATTATTATCCTCATAAGTAATTTTTAGCTGAGACCGTTTCACTGTAATAGCTACCTCTGTCATATGATTAAGAATAACTAACCCTAACTAATAATAGCTATTCAGGTGATATAGCATGCCACTCATAGACTATGCATGAAATTTTAAGCGTTTTACCGTTAAAGAAAGACAGTTAGGTGTTTTAATAACTAGGTATTGATACATTACCACAGGCTGTGATGGCTGCCATTATTTACTTTTCAACCAATCAGGAAAAACCTAGCGTGTCTGCCCCTCCCCACTCCCACCCCACTACCCCCCCCCCCCCAACCCCCAACCATCCCCCCACTTCCACACACACCCCCACCCACCCCGGTATATACTCTCAGTCAAAGAGGTGTCATCTAAAGTTTGGCATTGTGGTATAAAAGCAAGCATACAGGTAAGCTGTTGAATATTTTGAAACTAATTGGACCAGAGCTATTGCTGCCACAGGCAGAAACAACTTCCAATCAAATTAGTTTCAAAATATTCAACAATATGATTATTACATATTAAAGAATGTCATACATTGGCACTTACATGACATCACTCGCTTGAGGAGACAAAATGGTGGCGTTCACTGTTCAAAACTTATGCGATATTACAAATCAAATACATTGTCAAACTAATAAGTGAATGTGCCCGGATATGAATGATATGGAATCTATAAACTATAATCTCTCCGTGCAAAACAACATTTCAGATGAGATTATCATCCATTTAAAGTGTGTATTATGTATATCTGCAGGCAACCATCAATTTAGCTGACATGTCTTCATTGTAGCACCATTACTGCTGAGGCAATATGTATTTACTGTCAAACACCATCTCTTGCCACAAATTGTAACATCTTAACCTTGACATCGGTATGTTCGTAGTCAAGTTTTTAATTAAATTATGTCAACATCATCTTGTTGGTTTAGATTGTGGCACCTCCGCAATACCGCTGGGCTGAGACGTTCGTATTAGCTAGACATTATTTGAGCTAGCTACCCTGAGTAGTATCATGACAATTGACTTCAATTTCAATTTCAAGTTTATTCGGCAACTTCTTCAGAATTGCAAGAAACATATATACATCAAATATACATACAATGGCGGTTACATAGACTTTATATATAATTAAATCTTGTAAGTTTTTCAGAGACACATAGAGCTTATTAAATGAAAAAATGTTCATAGTGGTGGTCATAAACTGATGATGATGATGATGATGATGATGATGATGATGGTGATGTCAGCCAGTCAGTCAGTCAGCCATCCAGCCAGCCAGCAAACGAGCCAACAAACCAACCATGCGGTCAGCCAGGCAGACAGGCAGGCAGGCAGACGTGTAAGCAGGCATGCAGGCAACAAAATATGTTTAAGCACACGTACGCACACACGCACGCACACGCGTAAGCACACATGTACGCACTCACACACATACAAACTCGTACACGTGCACGCGCATAGAGGGAGGGGGTGGTGGGGTGATCGAGAGAGAGAGAGAGAGAGAGAGGGAGAGAGAGAGAGAGAGAGAGAGAGAGAGAGAGAGAGAGAGAGAGAGCAGCTATAGAAATATTATACATTTTGTCTGACCGGCAGACGCGGAAAATCGGATCGAACACATGGACTAAAACAGAACAACTATACCAAAGGCTACAAACACTCGTGGACTCTTTATTGCCAGATAGTGATCACTAGAAATGGCCAAAATACGAACATACTACTACTACTTCTCAAATGGTGCAAGCATGGTGTGTGAGGCGGAAATGATATTGGACCTTTCTAGTTTTAGCTATGCCCCGCCCATCTCTATCTAAGCCCCACCCACACCTTGTCCATGGTGGGATTGATCTATCCCTGAGCGCCCTGGCTATCAATTTCCAGAAAACTGTACAGGTAAGCTCTTAAATATTTTGGAACTAATTTGACTGGGTGGTGTTACTGCATATGGCAGCAAAAGCGCCCAGTCAAATTAGTTTCAATTAAATGGTAAAGACATACAATTCGTACAACGTGTCGGACTATTAAGCGTTAAAGACGGACTATATCGAGTCATTCACGACGTCATGATTATGGCGTCATCGCACACGTCACTTAGTCGATTATGATGTCATATGGCGTCATATGGTGGAGGGATAAACTTGGAAAGGTCCATTGTTACACATCTCTTACTGCTACTAGTAATTCAGAATACGGTATTTTGTTCTACATCACTATTTAAGGGCGTGATATTATATTGTGGTATTGTTTCATTTCTATTTTGTAATATTCCGTTTGATAAATCACATAGGTCCCTGGAGAAAGGAGATGTAGCGCGCGGTGTAACTGGACTGTCACTACTTGATTGCTCTGATGACGTATCAGCGTCTTCGGCTTCAACAACGCGATCATCCTGTTCTTGGAAACCATTGTTATCATGTCTAATGTCTGAATTTGCCATATTGGTCTCGTTGTTACATCGCCTACTTTGAGCGAGCATATTACTATTCGCTCCATTTGATCGTTGATCCATCTTTTTGCGTAACTTTTTCATCTTTTGATGCTTCTCCTTAAACATGTACAACTCATCAAGAGGAACAACTGATGGTCTGCCAATGCTACCTGCAAATATGAAAACAAAATCATCATCATAATCATCATCAGCAGCAACAGCAGCAGCAGGATCGTCATCATCATCATTATCATCATCATCATCATCATCATCATCATCGTCGTCGTCGTCGTCGTCGTCGTCGTCGTCGTCGTCGTCGTAATAATAATAATAATAATAATAATAATAATAATAATAATAATAATAATAATAATAATAATAATAATAATAATCGTCGTCGTCATCATCCTCATAAACAGCATCATAATCATCAACAGCATCATAATCATCATCATCATCGACGTCGTTGTTATCATCGTTGTAGTCGTTGCCGCCATCATCATCATCCTCATCATCATCCTCATCATCGCCGCCGCCACCATGCCGCCACCGGCAGCGTCGTCGTCGTCATTATCATCATCGGCATCGTCGTTGTCGTCGTCGTCGTCGTCGTCGTCGTAATCATTATCATCATCATCATCATCATAAACAGCATCATAGTAGTAGTAGTAGTAGTAGTAGTAGTAGTAGTAGGAGTAGGAGTAGTAGTAGTAGTAGTAGTAGTAGTAGTAGTAGTAGTAGTAGTAGTAGTAGTAGTAGTAGGAGTAGTAGTAGTAATTATTGTTGTTGCTACGACGGAGCAGACATAAATTAAGCGATATGCAATATTTGATCTTTTCTTACTTAGCCTTTTGTTCACCTTCCATTCCTCCTCTCCAAGATTAATGCACATCGACTTTAGTGCGTGGACTTGACGCTGCGGAAAGAATTAAAAAGTCACCAATAAGGCGGAATCTCGAGAGGGGGTGGGGTGGGGGTGGGGTGGGGCCTAATGCATCGTTATGGCGTTAAATAGCCGTAGAGCAGCGGGCTAACGACGGACGTCGCTTTACACCTATTTAAGGGTTGCAAAATAGACTAAATGTGTCTTTCCATGTATATGCAATCTGCATGTGCAATACCCATCCGCAATCAACACGCATATGTAAAACGTTTGATTATTATTATTATTATTATTATTATTATTATTATTATTACCCGCACTGACAAAGGCTGGTGTTTAGCCAGCAGTAGTCAGAGAGAGAGACAGACAGACAGACAGACAGACAGACAGACAGACAGACAGACAATGAGTAATGAATATACGTATGCACTAGTGAAATCATTTCTACTGAAAGCGGCGTAGCACATGAGTGGCAATATTCAAACTTATGCAGCAATGTCTTCCAATCCAATTATGTTCAAGACGAAGCTATTGGTTTAAATGGCATCTATCGAGTCCCTGATTCCATGTCCCATTCATGCCATATCTAGACTGATTTACATTTCAGTCTATTATTGGTAACTTCCCCAGTTTTTACACTGGTACCCATTTATACTCCTGGGTGGAGAGAGGCAACGAGGAGTGAAGGAGAGTGTCTATGTCTCCACGGATTGCTCGTCAGCCACCTGATCGCTTGACAATCGAGCGGGATTTGAAGACCCGCCAGGCTGATTACCAGTCGACCAGATTAACATCACGACCAATCGTCGTCCCAATGCACATTTCCACGTTTATCCATCCATGATATGACGTCATAATCAAATACGGGACGTGTAGAATGACATCATAATCAATGACGTCATTATGACGTCACGAATGAAGTAGATTAGTACGTCATAAACGCAAAATTGAAGACGGACTATGCGTTGGTGTACGAATTGTATGTCTTTACTATTCAGTAAATATTATGTTGAATATTTTGAAACTAATTTGAATGGGCGCTGTGGCTGCCATAGGCAGCACACAACACCAAGTCAAATCCGTTGCAAAATATTCAACAGCTTACCTGTATAGTTTTCAGGAACTTGATAGTCATGGTATTCGAGGATCAATCAATCCGAACACAGCGAAGTGTGGGAGGGGATTAGCTAGTGCTGGGCGGGGTATAGCTAGAGCTGGACTGGTTCATTATGTTCATGATAAGCAACAGTACGTTTTATTTTATCTAGTGAACAGGTTAAGGGTTTTTTCTGAACCGGAATGTAGGACATTGTGACACCAATACGAATTGTCTGCACGTAAAATGTGGAATAGTAACCTAGGGGCCATTTTATGGACACTGGGTCCTCCTCGTCCATTGGATTAGATTACAAAAAAACAATATTGAATTGACTCCCCACATACCCGTATTACAATGTGCTAACATGTATCGCGTTCTCTCACCCGTGTCACGTGCAAATCTGCCAGAGTTTCATCTATTTCTTTCTCCAGTCGCCGTTTGGATGTGAGAATGAGTACGCGTTTGAAATGCTCCCTGGCTAACATCGCCACCAATAAACCTGAAAATGTCAAAGGACGAACATATGAATCCAAACTTGTTTTATGTAGGACTTTTCATTTGTGACATTGACGATTGAGCCACTATATTAGGGTTGCACCACCTCTTGACTCCCAAAAATCGTTTCATGTGCTGGGAGATATCCTATCTTTGGCAACATTTGGTCTCCAATAAGATTTCACGTATGGAATAAAACACAAATGCTTAACTTTCCATACACAGTTGATGAATCCGATCTGTTGATCAAGTATATGACATCATAGTCAATTACACCACATGTAGGCTGACGTCACATTCGTAATTGACAGATATACTTCGTGGTGAAGATAGAATAGTTTGTCAAGAGTACGAATTCTACGTTTTTGATAGATTTACTATTTAATAAAAATTATGTTGAAAATTTTGAAACTAATTTGACTGGGCGGCAACAGTGCCCAGTCAAATTAGTCTTAAAATATTCAACAGCTTACCTGTAGAGTTACCTTGATATTGGGATTCTAGGAATATGGAGGTCGATCGATCCCAACATCGGCCAGGCGTGGGCGTGGATTAGCCACAAATGGGTGGGGCATCGCTAGAGCCCTCTTTTACACAGCTGGCTACGTATATTTTTCATCTAAAACAGCTAGAGGCTTGTTAAATGACGACGTATTTCCGGGTCCACCTGCATGTTAACTATTTAACCATGGAAACCTCAGTATATCAGGTTCAGGACAGCTTTCTAGGAAAGATGTAGAAGATCTTAAACTAATTTGACTGGAAAGCTGTTATTGCCACAGCACAGCTCCAAGTCAAATTTATTTCAAAATATTCAATAGAATATTCCTTACATAATAAGGATTTGCCATTTCTTGTGTATCAATTGGTAAATAAAACAAGAGGCCCATGGGGCCGCTCACCTGAAACATAAGCATTTCATCTGCTTATAAGTTGCACCGGAAGGTTTTGTCGAGAATTGCAACAAGAACAACGTCCTTCCAAATTTGTTTAAAATCAGTTCAGTTGTTCTCGAAGACATGATAAATTTCACATTATTTACTATGGATTTTTTGGCGGGGAAACAAACGGCCAAACAAACAAACCGCCAAACGGTTTATCCGACAGGTTCAAAAGTGGCAAATTTGAAATCAGCATACCCAAAAACCCACATAAAACTCATTTCAACTTAAAAATACATTAAATTTAAAAATCCCATATGCGCACCAAACACGCTATATTTTTTTAATATCCATGGCGGCCATCTCTTTTTATATATCACCTTCCCTTGAACAAGCCAGTGGCCCTTGGTCCTTAATCATATCTCACAAGTTTCGGCCCGATCGGTTCAGCAGTTTTGGAGAAGGAGCGGTTTTCTCGAAAACTATGGCATCCAAGATGGCCGCCGAAACTTTTAGCCAATCAAGTTCCCTTGATTCAGCCAAGTTCCCTTGGTTCAGCCCGTGCCCTGGATGATATTTCATGAGTTCTGAATCGATCCCTAAAGACATTTCTGAAAATCAGCCAACATTCAAGATGATCGGCGGCCAAATTGGCCGATCGGCTTCGTTTGAACTAACTTGGATCTCCAAATGAGGAATTGGCCAAGTGTTTCTTGAGAAGAAGTTAATTGAAATTAGCCCAGTATTTCTTGAGAAGATGTTATTTAAATAAAACGTTGATGGCCAGACAGACAGATGGGCAGACAGGCGATGGACAAACGACGGGCGGACGGCGGATGGTCACCACAGTATAACCTCACTTGGCCATTCTGACCAGGTGAACTAAAAACAATGATGTTGGTAAACAATAAGTGTTGACGCCATAAACGTAAGAGCAAAATACTACAGATCATGGCAGATAACATGGTTGTAACGTCAGACCTAACGAGTCTACATCCTTAAAACGATGGATAAATCCGGTTTTAGCTATGCCACACCTTTCTCTAGCTAATGTCCGTGTTGTGATCGAGCAAACCCTGAACTCCATGAACTTCAATTCTCATAAAACTATACAGGTAAGCTGTTTGAATATTTTGAAACTACTTTAACTGGGCGCTGTTGCTGCCAAGGGCAGCAACGGCGCCCAGTAAAATTAGTTTCAAAATATTCAAAAGAATGTTTGTTAAATGGTGAAGTCATATAATTCTTACAACTTGACGAACTATTAAACGCTTACGACGGACTTAATTACGTCATTCAAGACGTAATTGATTATCACGTCAGCCTGCAGCGGAGGTTATTATAGCCGCCATGTGGTTGAGCATTGATCTATAGACTGGAATCACCATTTGCCCTCGATTGGCTTCAGTACGTCCACTGTAGTAGTAATGGGGGTATCTGTACGTTGTTCTTCTTCACCGCAGGGGGTCTTCGAGAACAATGGCGTACAGCCGCCCAGAGGGTAGAACAATGGCGAACAGCCGCACATCAAAGGAATTTGTTTTCGAGGACAATGGCGTACAGCGGCTCACGGTTTAGAGATTTTGAGAACAATGGCATACAGCCACACTTGAGAGATTAGAGAACAATGGCGTACAGCCGCACACACTTGAGAGATCCTAGAACACTGTCGAAACGCAGGAATCAATATTGCTGTTAAAAGCCGGTAATATGTCTTGAAAATGTTAACCCTTAAAAGTTGTGTATTTTACATTTTAACATAGCGGCGGCGACCCCCCCCCCCCACCTCCGTGGTAACATGGTATGTAAGGTAAAAATTATTGAGTTTAAGAGGAGGACTGATAATAGGATGTAAAAAAGTAGAGTTTTAGAGGTGGTCTGATAAGGGAGGTCGTAGGAGGAGGAGGGAGTATGAGGCTGAGGAGGAATGCTATGGTGCCGTCCTCTGCATGAAGCTGTTCTCCACGCATATATAAGCAGAGCGTGCCTGTCTAGTTCGCTATGACTATTTGTTCTTTTTCAAAGAAACGTTTGAGTGTAGATTTTAAGAGAATAATTTTTTTTAAATATTAAGCTGTGTTAAAGACATAACAAAATGGCAGATAATTTAAGCACTGATATTAAAGAATGTGAAGATGCTGTTAATGTAATTTTGCAGCAGATGCGTGACTCTGATGTCGCTAGATTAAACATGGATCTACCCTATTCACCTGATGAACATGTGGATAATCTTTTATATCTGGGTTCTATGTTGTATAAACCTGACTTTTCAATTCCGCACGTATCTGTTGAGCATAATGGCATTGCATTATGCGATGTAAATGCTAGTGATGTCAACTCTGTTCCTGATTACTGTGAAGTCATTCCTGAACTGTCTATTACGAATACCGATGCTGATGTTTTCAATTATCCGTATGATTTATTTGATTATGACGTAACCATACCTGCACAACCTGCTTCTACTGAAGATCAAACCGATCATACTAGAACTGAACTATCTATTCCTGACCTGAGTACCATACCATTTTTCAATTATCCTCATAACGAATGTGACATAATTGATCCTAATTATTCGATCGATGTACGTGATGGACAAGATCTAAATTTAATTGACGTTGTGCCTTTTGCTAATGACCTATCTCAGGATTTAGCATGCCGTCTTAATGATTACGATGTAAATTTATTTGACGATGCATCCCTTCTGGACTTTCTTGTGCCGTCATCTAATGACCTATCTCTGGATTTAGCATGTTTTCCTAATTATTCTGACCTGAATTTATTTGATAACGCACCAGTTCCTGTACATATTGCGCCTTCTGCTAATGACATATCTCTGGATTTAGCATGCCTTCCTAATGATTCCGGCCTAAATTTATTTGATGCTGCGCCAGTTCCTGACTGTATTGTGCCTTCTGCTAATGACATATCACTGGATTTAGCATGCATTCCTAATGATTCCAACCTAAATTTTATGTGACGTTGTGCCAGTTCCAGACTGTATTGCACCTTCTGCTAATGCCTTATCTCTGGATTTAGCATGCCTTCCTAATGATTCTGCTTATCGCATCGATGTTCCTACTCATCAAACTCTTATTGACACGCGTGCAAATCATTTGACAGATGAAATTAGTCTCATCACTGATGAAATCAGTCGATGTATATCAGAGAATATAGTGCTTACAGATGATCTACTTAATCATTATTTGCAATGCATTCGCCACGAGCATGCTCAAATCGGAGGGTCAGTATTTGATTATACCAACTATATATCTGTGGAGACTGTTCGCAAATACCGCAGTAAAAGGTTTCATCTCGAAGGTACTGAATATAATGTATCTTTTAAAAGTTATCATATAGCCGATACACCACTTTCTCATTCTGAGTTCGTGTCAGGCGTCTTTCAATCTTTGCTTGATAGATATAGTGAATACAGCAATGTTCAGCCGAATGATCATGTGAGAATCGAGTTGATTCACCCTTCTTTGGAAATACTGATAGCGATGGATTTTAGGCTATGGAATGAAATTATGCCCGACATAATTTTAGAATCAGTGGAAAAAGTCATTCAGTCAAATACTGATTGTAGGGTATCAGAGGGTTTTGAATTTCACGTTTTTTCGTGTAGAGGACTACAACTCAGGTGGGCGAAATGATACTCTCCCAGGTGTGATTGATTCTAGACAATTAAATTTATTTAATTTACATTCATCTCATTTAGATGCATACATGCATATTAAAAATGTATTATACCCGTATGCGCCGAATATCCATTCTGTTTCACGGCAAGAATATTTTTAGGAATAAAATTTATTGAGAAAATGAACAAATTAATCTCTACACGTCAATGGCGAAATTTGATACGTAATAAAACATATTTGATGCATATGGCGTGTGAATATCATACAGCTTGTAATATTCCTGGACGCGAAATTAATAGTACTGATTGGAACAAATTTTAGGAACATTTTCACAATCAATTTTCTATTCAAGTCTACTCAGAGTCAACGCATGAATGCCTATTCAGTAGCACATCCACGAGTTTACCGTGCATAAATCTTATGCATTCAGAACGTGATAGTCATATATCCTTAATCACGTCTATGGCCGCATTTCTTTTGGTATGTAATTACTGTACACGGTGTAATGTGTCATACTCTAATGATCACTCATGTGCCGCGCTGTCATAGTTGTCAGACACCTTATTCTGATAAAGGATCTTGTACTTCTACAGATGCGATGCATAAGATAATATGTACGGCTTGTCATCGTAAGTTTAATAACCAACAATGCATGGTGAACCACATCTCTAATGGGACCTGCGAAATGGTAAAGGAATGTCTCCACTGTTTCAGTCGCATACGTAAAGATGACAATGAACACGTATGCGGTATGACAAAATGTCACGAGTGTAAAGAAAAGTATGTTATTACTGAAAATCATACGTGTTATCATAAAGTAATTGAAGAACCTATTTTGTCATTATCCCATGCACGCTCTATGCATGCGAATGCTGACACTTGTAGTTACAAAGATTTTCAAAAATACATCATTTACGATACAGAAACATATTTATCACCTATTGACAGAAGCAATACTAATATTCTAGCTGAGCATAAAGTCAATCTCGTGGTTGCCAACATATGTTGTGATGCGTGCTTCGAGCAACCAGTTGAAGATGATTGCTCTACATGTCATTGTGGTACGAATTATGGATATGTTCGCTTTCACGGGTAACACGCAGTGGATCAGTTCATTAGCTGGTTGACTGACACGTGTTAAGTCTGCGCATGTCGATAAACAGATTGCGAGAAAATATGTTTTCACTGACTACTTGGTGATCGCTCACAACGCATGCGCCTATGATTCTCTTTTGCTCCTTCAATGCATTTGCAAAACTGCTAACCTGCATCTTAAACATACAAATATTATCATGCACGGTCATTCAGTTCTCTCATTTGACATAGGTACTATTCGGTTTATCAATTCCATTAACTTTTTTCCGCTTTCATTACGTAAGGTGGGCGATGCTTTTAATCTTCCTGTTCGTAAGGGGACATTTCCCCATCAGCTCAACATGCCTCAATATTAGGGTACGGTAATACCCTTTCCCGAGAGGGAGATATTCTGTCCACAAAATATGAATGCGAATGAATTAACTGAATTTGATCGATGGTACAACTACCAGATATCTAGACACGAGCACTACGATGTTGATAAAAAAAACCTCATTGATTATTGTAATGTAGATTTAACTGTCTTACGTTTAGCCATGTCTAGATTTAAGACTATTTTCTGAATTGACGGATGGCCAAAATCCATTTGTGACAGGGATAACGCTAGCGGGAGTGTGTAATGCGGCCTATCACGCTTTATCGCTTCGACCTGAGAGCGTACAGACTTTACCTGATTTCTCACTAAGAGCAAAATGTGCTTATATCGTTTTGGGTGTAGAATGGATGGAATGGGTCAGTCAATGCGAGGGTCGCCAAATCGTGCATGCGCTAAATGGTGGTGAACAGAAAATATGCGGACATTATGTGGATGGAATTGATGTATCTGAAAATATGATTTTCGAGTTTTTAGGTTGTAGATTCCATGGACATGAGTCTGCTTGTTGCGGTGATAAGCGTGATACGACATATACACCATATGGCGATCAGACATATGAAGAAGCATATTCTGCGCTTCAATGTCGCATTTCTTTAATTGAATCGCACGGATATACAGTGAGAATTATGTGGGAATGCGACTTTAAGAAACAAGTCGCTGATTCCTCCGTACTAAATGATTTTATCACTGAATTGGACACCCAATATCTCCACGTGAAGCGCTATTCGGTGGACGTACATCCACAATTCGTTTATCTATGGAAGCGGATGAGCATACCATGCCAGAATATTTAGACTGTGTTTCCATGTATCCTTCAGTGATGAAACAATGTTGTTTTCCAGAAGGCTCATATACGGTTCTAAGAGGCAATGACTTGAGTAATAAGACGGCGCATGACTTCTTTGGTCTTATTAAAAGCAAAGTCCTTCCACCCCATGATTTATACTTTCCCATGCTACCTGCTAGAATAAATTCACGCCTCATGTTTGTACTATGCGCCGAATGTGCAAAAAATGAACAATCTTCTGTATGCGAACATACGGAAGAACAGCACAGTTTATGCGGAACATGGACTACTCCAGAGTTACAGCTAGCTATACACAATGGTTATGTCATTAAAAAAATGTATGAAGTATGGCATTATCATGCGTCATCACAATATGAGCCGCATGGTGACAATGGATTATTTTCAGAATACATTAACCATTTTTTGAAAATTAAACAGGAAAGTAGCGGTTATCCTGATTGTGACGGTAGTGAGAGTGAAAAGGCGAATTACGTGGCTGACTATTATAAACATGAAGGAATACAGCTCGACCCTGCCAAAACATTGTATAACCCAGGTTTGCGCTATGTTGCTAAATCCTGTTTGAATATTTTGTGGGGACGATTTTCTCTTCATGATGATAAAAAGAATAACATGATATCAACACGTAGAGGTCTTCTCTCCCTTCTGAATGATAAAAGTAAAACTGTAGGCTCCATTACATTCATGAATGATAGTCTTCTAATGGCCTCCTATTCGGTCAATGATGAGTACGTTCAGTCATCATTAAATACCAAATGTATTCTTGCATCTTTCGTGACAGCTTACGGCAGAATATAACTGTATGAAGTCTTGTCCTTACTTGGACGCCGCGTATCCTATCATGATTCAGATTCGGTGGTATTTAGTACCTGGGAAGGACCATTCAAGAACGAAGTAGGTATCTAGGTTCTTGGACGAGTAAAATCCCCTTCGATTACGAATTAACAAGTTTTTGCACACTCGGTCCCAAAAACTATACTTATGAAATGAAGAGTCGTGATGATCCATCGATCGTTAAACAGGTAACGACGGTTAAAGGTTTAACACTGGGTACCGAACAATCAAAACAAGTTAATTGTGATACAATGAAAAAATCCATTGAACAATGTCGGTGTCATCCATGTCCGCTGAAGCCGCACTAGCCGCTCGCACTATGATAGCAAATATTGCTATGCTGTGTAACGCTGATAAGGATAAGATGCGTGCATTGATTATGAGGAGCATGCAGTTTGCTTTAAGAGATGACAAAATTAATGCTGGAAGAATTATACTCATGTCTAAAATTAGCAAGGGTTTATTAACCGAATATGGGATAGACATAGTGCATTGGTTTCACGTATTATTGTTGCGAAGCTACATTAATCGATGTCTTTCTCATTCATAACTTATACTTAGTTATCGCACGCATTTCAAGTCTTATATTACCGCAAAAATATTATGACTGAAAGTTGTTGGCATCCACCATGAACTTACAGTCAGATAGTTTTCAAAATATTTTGTGCAGCGGGCGATAATATGCATTGACTTTAGTGTACTGAGTCTCTCAGTTGTGTAATGGTTAAAAGTTGTTCGTGCGTGTTATTGCTCATAAAGTGTACGTTGGATGGTGGAAGACAGTGTTTGTACCATGTGTATACGTCCGTTACTGATCGAACAAATGCATGCCATACATTCAAATTAAGCGCATCTATGTACATCATTGTAACACACATGTTCCTCTGTACGCCATTGTGCGCATGGTATTTTCGCCAGATGACATTCAAACCATGTGCGGCTGTTCGTTATTGTTACTAATGATATATAAAGACCATGGTTTCGCGCAATGATTATTCGTTCTCCACGATGTCGTCTGATCCTTGCTTTAAATATTTAAATCGCTCAGCATTTTGGTGTGATCTTGGTAATTCGTGTAAAGCGCGAACAAAACATTTTGGCGAAAAGTGGTGTATCGATATACGGCAGTTTCATCCTGATGGTTATCCTACTAAACGCAGTTTATACCTCTGCATAGTAGCGTTTAAACAGCTGTTACAAATCATACCCGATCTTGAAGATGCAGTAAAATGTGTGCGCAAAATAGAAGGCATACTATTTACATATTCTTTGGACAATTCTGTTCGCATTTCTATCTGTGACGAATTTCCATGTATTGACATATGCTATTTTTTCTGCTCTGATGCCGAACCACATGCCACACGTTGTGGTTTATATCTGCAAGACAACAAGTGGGAATTATTGAAACAGAACGCGAGTAATTTGCTGGCAGCATTACGTAACTTTTACGTGCCTCGCGACATGGGTGGTGACGCGTTGTTTAGCCTGATACCTCAGTGCTCTTACGGTGTGAAAAAGATAAAAGCATGAACATGAATGACATTCCATCTACTAGTGATTCTGTAGAGATGTCTAATCACGCCATGCTTACTACAGACACTATATACCTCGATGAGTTTTTAAGCGATGATGAACTAAATCTCGTCGATGATGATACCAACAAATTGTGTCACTATTGTAAAACTATGTATCAATCATTTTTGTCCTACGGATCATGTGCAAAAGATAGTCAGAAATTATTCGCATTCATGCTGTGTGAAAAGATACATTCGTTGGTTGTGTGAGATTGTTACGGTTGTCTAGTAAATCATCCGAGTCAACGTGAACATTCTTGTCTAGGGATTGATGTTGACCTTAATCTAATTGACAATTTTGAACCGTATAATAAATTATTAGAAATGGACGAAGCCGAATATTGTGCTCAACTAGCCTGCCATTACGATATATATGAACATTGTACTGATCTGTACCACATGTGTATGACGGAATGGTATAGGTACATTGTGGATGTAATATATGAAAAACGGATGTTGTTGCCATAACTATAATTAATATTTTCTCTATGCACGTATTAATTTATTTAGTTTTATTTAAAATTAACCGGGTTCTAAGCATTAAAACAAGGATAATTTTTTTATAAAATCATATACGTATTTTTATTTTTTTTAAATAACAAAATTAATTGTTTTATGTTGTCAATCGTAGCTTTGGAAAATATGTTGTATTTGGTGTTTTTATTTTGTATAATCATACCTTTGTAACGATATGTATTATTGATGTCTGTATTAATAAAAATGTTTTGAAATTGTATTTCACTTGTTCAGTACTAGCACCTTGCTCTCTCTCTTTATCTGTCGCTAGTGACTCACTATTCACTCCCCCCCCCCCACCTCCTCCACACATGCTGGTATGCCCGCTTTTCACTTGACAGAGGCACCTGTTGGTGCATGCCATTGCTAGTCTTTAGAGAAGAATGGGGCAGCTGAATGATTGATAGAGTGAGATGAATAGTGCATTTCATTATGTGCATACTTAAATAAAATGCTGTTAGACAGTTTTTTGTTCAATTTCATGGTAAAATATTCGCTGAATATTGAGTTTATTTTTGTAACTATTTAAAGCTGACATGGATTCGTCGTGCAAGTATCTGTTGTCATAATCATACACTTAAATGTTCATAGCATTTCTGCTAAGATACGTAGCGTGTATATGACGTCACAATCATATTCTTAAACATACATAGCATTTCTCCTATGTCTCGAGTGGCTGACGTAACAATCATAGCATTTCTCATAATTTTATGTAGCAATCATATTCTTAAATGGACATAGCATTCCTCCTACGTCTCAAGTATCTGAGGTCACAATCATAGCATTTCACCTAATTTTACGTAACAATTCTTAAATGATCATAGCATTTCTCCTACGTCTCGAGTATCTGACATCACAATCATAGCATTTCTCTTACGTCACGAGTATCTGACATCACAATTATATTCTTAATGCTCGCTAAACAGTAAGCATCGATAAAGTATTCGCAGAAGAGTAGCTACATATTACATCATAGTTACGGTTCATGTGCGTTCACGCACCACTAAGGTATATATATGCATGAGCGTATACCTCCTTAGTCGTACATGGATGCGCGTGTGCCAACGCAATGGCAACATCACTTGACTGCAATACAGCATTACATCACCCATTTACTATGATTGTCTGTGGACCAATGCAGTGCGGTAAAACTGAGATGATAAAAGCACTAATAAGAGATCCCTACGTCATTACTCCCCCTCCACAGAGGATTGTGTACTGCTATGGTGCATGGCAAGATGGGTATAACGATTTGGCGAAAGAAGTTGAATTTAAATAGAGTGTGAATGTTGAACTAGACAGAAGTTGCAGGACCTTGGTGGTACTCAATGATTTGATGAATAAATGCGACGAGAAGGTGGCTGACCTATTTACAAAACGTTCTCACCATGAGAATTGTAGCATAATATTTGTCGCACAAAATCTGTTTCACAAGTCATGCAATCAATGTGACTTATCAGTTAACTGTCACTACATGGTATTGTTTAAGAATCCACGTGACGCATCATCTATTCGTTCTTTATCGAATCAGATGTACCCATGCAATACAAAGTATTTGATCGAATCATATAAGGATGCTACACATGAACCTCACTCATATCTACTCCTAGATTTGAAACAGACGACACTTGACAATATCAGACTACGTTGATATGTTCATCCGAAGGAGGATTGCTACGTTTACATACCTAAGAAAAATGGCATCACGTAAAATGGAACGCCATTTGCCTATGCTGCAATATTTGGCTAAAGTAAAGCATTCAATCAGAAATGATGTAATCAAACAGTGTTCAAAATGTTCATCTCACTAAATCACGATACAAGCAGTTGAGTAAATATAGAGGGAAAATGTTAACACTGACTAGTCGTGGTGTACCATATGCACGTAAAGGAAAATTGCTACAAACAGGCAGATTTTTAGGAGCCTTATTACCAGCAGTGATTGGTATGCTTGCGCCATTAATTGGTCAACTGTTCACGTGAAAAGATGGAACATACACGTAAAATGGTGCTAGTTCCTCACGAATTGATAGGTAATTTAAATGAACAGAGTAAAATATCATTGCTACAGACAGATCCATCGATACGTAAAGCTATTAGTCTCGACAACGAGATATCCAATATATTAGCCAGACACCATCTGACTGAGAATGAAAAAGCAAAATCGTATTCACAAGTATTGGATAGGTATAGGCATTACTATCAGCAAACGCAAGGACAACAACAATATCAACTGATACCTCTGCAACCCATAACTAACTATGGTGCACTGCCCACACAAATACTTGAACGTACGATGAGGGGAATACCAAAAACATACAGGACAAAAGCCAGTGGAGTAATTGATATTTTACGTTCAGTTCCTGAACGTTTTAACGTTAATGACCTGGGCGAAGTGACAATAGAGGGTACGTTTTCCCCAAAAGGTAATGTACTAGACCTGCTTACAAACGTCGTAGTGTATGGGCGAAAACCTCTTATGGCTGGTATGCATGATCAAGCAGAGGGGAAGTTTCTTAATCTGTTACGCAACCTAAACATACCCCATAGATTTGTAGGGCAAGATAAAACGATGAGACAAATATATAATGACACAGAAAAGGATGATAACACCAGTGAGTACATGCCTATGCCCGGGAGTAAAAGAATACGTAGACAGAGTTCTCTAGTGGGCAACAGGAAGAAAAGGGGACATTCTATTCCAGTGTGGGTAAATTTAGATAAGTCATGAATGATGCTAAATTGACAAAAGTATATTTTGATCCAAAACATTACGCATCTTTTAGTGGGAAAGAAAAGCTATATAATGCATTCAAAGGTAAAATACTGCGCAACTATATCAACAAATGGTTAAAACACCAAGAAGTATATACCCTTCACAGACCGTGGAGAACAAGGTTTGACAGGTGAAAAATAAGAGTTTCAGCCATCGATGAACAATGGCAGGCAGATCTATGCTCGATGGGTATGCTGGCAAAAGAGAACAACAACGTGTTATATGTGTTATGCGTAGTTGATGCCCTTTCAAAATATGCATGGGTGGAATGCCTGTTTAGTAAAACGTCTTCTGCAGTCAAGAACGGGTTAGAAACAATATTGGAGCATACTGAGTGTCGCTCACATGCTATTCAAACAGACAAAGGGGACGAGTTCGTAAATCGTGTAATGAAAAACTATTTGAAAGATAATGGAATACATTTCTACACTTCTCAAAATGAAATGAAAGTGGCAATGGTAGAGCGTGAAGGGCCGAATATTCAGATACATGACGCATAAAAATACACGAAAGTATATCGATGTATTACCTAGTTTAGTCGTTGTGTACAAAAACACCACACATTCCAGTACACGCATGGCTCCTTCCGAAGTTGACCATAGTACTGAGTTAATCACGTGGAGAAATATATATGGAAAGAAGGCGAAGAAATGTTCCAAATCTAAAAACAGCCCTACTCAAGGCGACCATGTTAGAATATCACAAGCAAAAATGCCATTTGAAAAAGCATATCACGGGCAATGGAGTCGCGAATTGTTTAAGGTGCATGAGGTGCTTACAGACAAATATCCATACTTATGTAAATTAGAAGGCTATGGAGGTGACCCGATTATTGGTACTTTTTATCAGGATGAGATACAGCAAGTGATAGAAGAAAATGATAAAGAGTACTCAGTGGAAAAATACTTAAAAGTAGAAAAAATAAAAAGGGACAACGCGAGTATCTGGTAAAGTGGCTTGGTTACCCGGCTAAGTTTAACATGTGGGTTAACGAACTAAGTACTATTCATCATTAACAATGGATCCATATATAGAGATCAGATCAGAGCATGTGGCGAATGATGGGTTCACGAGTACCAAAAGAAGAAATAGTATACCTAGCTCAAATTATAATAATTTATATCATAATCATTACATGTATCGTGAATCTGGGTATACAAAATGGGCAATCAGGCATATGGATATCGCTTTTGAGCGGATGTCTAGGGTATATATTGCCTAGTCTGTGCATAAAGACGTCCATACATCATTCATCTCAGAATGAACGAGGTTCAGTTTTACATAACCCTTCTGAGCAATAGTAGTACCCAGTTCTTTCCAGACAATAAGATATCAGAGTTTCATTAGATGGCGAATGGGAAGTGGGCCTCTCGCGTGTGTTATATCCGAGGAGTTGGCTTACTATTGTGGAGGAAAGTTTTGTACAAATATATGCATTTACTAAGTAGAAGATAAAGAAGAAGAAGAAAGGCAGTGATGCGACAGAAGAAATTAGCAAAGATGGCTCAAGCGCGTCAAAAATAGAAAAGACAACGGCTTTTCCGCTAGTTTTAAAAGATGGTTTCGGCAATCCACGTCCTGCCGATCCGGGAAAGCGGGCTCGAAATGTTTGGGGGAAAGATGTGTGAAATGATCAAACAAATAATGTTGGTAAAAAACGTACACGTAGAAGCAAACATTATTATGTGCAAACAGAAGCTCCATTTATCAGCGTACCGAAAGGCTACTATGCTATAAAAAAAATATGGTAGACTATCTAAATGGGCAGATAGAGAGCAAGACAAGATTTAGACACAAACAATTTCTTTTCAATTTTTACTTGCTATCGCGCGAATCTAGTTTCTCTCACAGTTAAAGATAATTACGCTATACGCTTAGGTGGAGAAGTAGCAAATTTAATCGGATTCGAAGGAGGAAAAATACATATGGGACCTATAGACTTTAAAGAATCATTTCATTCAAATCATGAGGGTGGTCCTTCGACCGCGTATATATACTGTGATGAAGTCTCACACAGCGTGGTAGGCAATACTTCCGCACCACTACTCAGAGTGATACCAGTTTCTAGTACAGATTGAGGGAAAGATATATGTCAGTGCACGTTTCCTGATATTCAATACCGCTCTGTGTCAAAGAACTACATCGATACTATTGGAATACTTATAACAGATAGAACTGATGCCAATGTCCCATTCAAGGATGGAGAATCGCCAAGTGTACTCTGTTTGCATTTCAGACAACGACGACAATGACAATGAGAGGGACGATGAGAGGGACAATGAGAGGAAAAATGAACGCACCAGCATTGGTGCGTTACTACGCGAGTCAAGCGGGCTATGGGTGTATTCCAGTTTTTGTAGGCACACAATACCAATCAGGACGTGGACTCGGTAATATCTATACTATTATGTCCATCAATACCTATTGCAAATAATGTGGCTAAATCTGTAGGTAAACAAGCTCTTAGTGCTGGAATCCGACTAGCTGAGGACGTAATGGCTGGAAAAAATGTTAAAACAGCATTAAAATCGAGAGCACGTGGTATTGCCAGGTCTTTGATACCAGAAGCTGTAACAGCGGTCCGTGGTGGTTTAAGACCACCTCAACCTAAACGTAAAAAGAGGAATAATACAGGTAATGCTCAGTCAATGCGTGCGATACCGAAGAGGAAGGATCGCCATAGATGGCAGAGAAAACAAGCTGATATCTTTAATTAACAAACAACATGGAACTTAATCAGATCTGTGAGTGCTCGAAGTGCGAATTAGACATTTTTCAGATGCATCCCATAGTGACAACATTGGAGTCTGCAAAATGGGAACAGTTTCAGCCTGTATCTAGTTTATCAGATAGTGGACCAATCGAGTTTTACGTCAGCGGGTCTGCTAATAGATATTTAGATCTTACGCAATCTTATCTTTCGATTAAAGTTAAGCTAGTAAAGCTAGATCAAAATGGTGATGAGAAGACACTCGAGGCGAATGACCTAATTGCGCCTGCGAAGTGGATGTTTTTTTGAATGGAAAACGTGTCAGTGACTCGAACGAAAATTATGCTTTCTGCTCGTACATTGAGACATTACTAAATTATGGCAGCGATGCCACATCCTCGCATCTACAACTTGCTGGATGGAAAATAGATGATGCCGGCGAATTTGATAATATTGCCAATAATAACTTAGGATTTCAAGCACGTAGAAGAATGATGGCACGGAGTAAAATGCTGTAATTAATAGGCCGCATACACAGCAATATGTTTCTGCAGGACCAATTCCTGCTCAGTTCCATTGATTTAAGAGTATCCCTACAGAGAAGTAAAGATGTGTTCACCATTATGGCCGCAGAAGGTGTGAGGCCTAAATTGAAAATATTGTTGGCTAACTTATTTGTACGCACAGTTATCCCATCAGCAGATCTGCTAGTGATGCACGCTGTTACTCCGAGACAGACAAGTGTGAAATATCCTATTCGCAGGGTAGTGTGTAAGATTTTTCCAGCACCTAGCGGTGTTATGAGCATCGATAGAAATAATATATTTTTTGGTCAGCTACCTACTAGAGTATTATTCGCTTTTGTACCTAATGATGCCTATAATGGTGTGGTACATAAATATCCGTTCAAGTTTGATAACAATAACACTACCTACGCTACATGTTATATAAATGGAGAAGAGGTTACAACATCACCAATACGCCCCTCGTTTAGCAATGACATTTACTCGGACGCTTATTTCTGACTATTCAGCGGTACTGAGGAATTATTCAAAGACCGTGGCTACCTGATAAATAAGACACAATTCAGACATGGAACCACATTGTTCGCATGGGATTTTATGCCTGATATAGCTGATTCAGAGCATCACTACCCTACATGCACTGGTTCCTTAAGAGTGGTCTTCCATTTTGCTCAAGCACTTACCACTACACCCAATGTAATTTGCTATGCTGAATTTGATAATACGATAGAAATTGGATCCGAGTTTAACGTATTAACAGATTATTAACAAATATGTTGAATACATTTGAAATAGAGGATCTATTATTCAGCGACAATGAAACACATGAACACTTTCTCGGTGTTTTTCCAATTGACAATGTACCCACACATATTAAATATCGCCCGGCCTCATTAGTAATAAACACGCATCCCAGTAATAAATCTGGACAACATTGGGTGGCAGTTTATTACACTAGAAATGGAAATGCTGAATACTTTGATCCTTATGGAAGACTCCCTTCTGATGGAAGAATGATATCAAATGTACAAAATGAGTACCGTGCGTGTGTTTATTATTTCAACAATGAACGTGTTCAACCAGCCATGACGTCAACTTGCGGATATTATTATGTATATTTCTTATACCATCGTTCGTGAGGTGTACAAATGAAACACATATTATGGGTGCTAAGAAACAGAGACAAAAATGATGCGATAGTGAAACCCTGACACACAGGACTATGAATAAACAGGAAAAATTATCATGTTTAATGTATAATTATTTATGTACTATGTTTTCTTTTTAATTATCGTGAATAAATGTCGCTAATATTTATCATAAAAATGCACGTGTCAATAAAAAATACATTTATTTCTTCGTGTTCCCTTCTCACCCCTCAGCCACCATCCCCAATTATCACCATTTTGATACACTGTGATGGATGAATGCCGATAATGGCTGAAAGATCAATGGTGCGCTAGGAGCACGAGGCATACCACAATGATCCAAAGATCCAAAATTAATCGTTTTCACATTGTGACAATGACAAAAAATGTGGACATATTTGAATACAGAGAAAACCATATGACGTACTCTGTAATTGAACCCTGCATATCAATTCCAGTTTCCTATTAAAAAAATGTCATTCAAACGTGGTGCAATAGTTATGTTTTGAAAACCTATGATGTTAATTTTAAGCAGTGGAAAAAAACACGTGACTGGAATAAGGGCGTGTTCAGATTGGAAAGATAGTTTTACTGACAGCTCATATTTTATCTATAAAAGCGAAATGCGCACGACTAGTAAGGCATACAGCTTTTTGAATTTTTCAAAACGAAAATGGAATCTCAATCATGCGATCGATGGAGAATGAACGGTTCTATCCCTATTAATTGTGGTTGTATCGAATGGAACAAATATAACAAGGTACCAGTACAGCAACCATTTTTAACGTCATTGCGTGAAATCCGGAACCGCTGGAGAGATTATCTAGCGGAACCGAATGAGCATAATTACAACAAATGGGTGCATGCAAAGTACCAACTTCATAATGATTGTTGCACGTGTATGTGGTGCGAACAAAACAGAAATTATCGTTTGCATAAATTGAGATAAAAAAACATTTACGTAAAAGCAAAATAAAAAAATAAAGAAATAGTCCTCCTTTTTAAGGGGCCGCCAAAAACCAAAATTATGTTACATACACCCACACACCAATGGGTGCACAAAAAGACACACGCACGAACGCATGCGCGATGTACATGCGAAGGGGACAGGGAACATGGGTGACAAGGGGCATGCGCGTAGCGCCACACGCACGTCATCACGTGCATGATGGTATGCGCAGTACGTGCACATGTTGGTGCGACAGGTGCGTGCATGTGTGTGGGGCATGCACGTGATAAAAAGTAGGACACCCTTAAGATGTGGATGATGGATCAGAACCAGATTCCATAGATACAGACACATTCAACCTCGTATTCCACCACGAGTGACGCCTTTCGTCGTGGTCATGTGTGGTACATACCAATGCCATTATTAGTTCGCAAGGAAGCAGGCATAGACAAAATCTAATATCAGATGCCCTTAAAGTGAATGAAGCAGATGTGTTTAATGTTAATATGAGTAATGCGCAAACACGTCATAAATATGCAAAAGCACTAACGCGCCAAAACGTGATATTCTAATAATTGCACAAGGGAATTAGTAGATATGTCCACTCGGTTAAGAACTAGGGAACAATACAATAATGCGATTTTGTTATTTATTCAAAAACAGTCCAGGGAAGTACGCATTCGCAACTACAAAGTGAAATCTCCTGGTGAGTAACCTAGGCGATAATTTAATAGTAATTTTGAATATTTCTAAAAAAAACACGTAGAACGAGACGGGAGGTACATTCTTACATTATTCCTTAACACATGGTATGTTTGTATCTCGATTAAAGATTGATCTCATGGATATTTACGACGAATGGATAAATTAAAACCATACTCATACGTATGCTCGACATACAATTCCATAAAAGCGTGTCACCCTCAGAAACATAATGACTACATTTTAATCATCGTGCAACCACAAAATCTAAAATGACTGACATTATTGCAAATGCAATATTAAGTATTTAAAAACAATTTGCGCATAATGTCGGTTAAGCCAGCAGTCAAAACGTTCTCAAAATATTCAACGAAATAGTTTACTAATAAATTAACATTAGCAACGAAACACTTAAATTATTTTCAAAATATACAATATCGAGCATTGACGTAATTCCTCACCCCTCCTCAACCTCATACTCCCTCCTCCTCCTCCTCCTCCTCCTCCTCCTCCTCCTCCTCCTCCTCCTACGACCTCCCTTATCAGACCACCTCTTAAACTCTATTTTTTACATCCTATTATCAGTCCTCCTCTTAAACTCTATTATTTTTACCTTACATACCATGGTACCACGGAGGGGGGGGGGGGGGCGCACCGCCGCTATGTTAAAACGTAAAATACACAACTTTTAAGGGTTAACATTCTCAAGACATACTACCAGCTTTTAACAGCAATATTGATTCCTGCGCTTCGACAGTGTGTGCGGCTGTACGCCATTGTTCTCTAATCTCTCAAGTGCGGCTGTACGCCATTGTTCTCAAAATCTCTAAACCGTGGGCCGCTGTACGCCATTGTTCTCGAAAACAAATTCCTTTGATGTGCGGCTGTATGCCATTGTTTTACCCTCTGGGCGGCTGTACGCTGTACGATCGATCATTGATCTCCCTGACTCTCAATTTCCAGAAAACTATACAGGTAAGCTGTTGAATAGTTTGAAATTAATTTGACTTGTTGCTGTTGCTGCCTATGTTCAAAATACTATTTATTAAACATTAAAGGCATACAATTCGATCAGCAACTCTTAGCCCGTCATCAATTAAGCGTTCGTAACGATCCTATCTACATCATTCCTGACGTAATTATGACGTCATCCTACACATCACGCAGTTGAATATGACGTCATATCATTGATGGATAAAGTGGAAAGGTCCATTCCATTACTCTGATACCACAAAGATTACCTTATTAGAAATATACTTTAAGTGAACCCACTTACTGTTAACGACACGGACAACTCTCCATGGCAACAGGAAACTCATGATCAAGGTTGTCTCCCCAATAGGCCGGGAGGTTATGCCGTTTACAAGCACTAGATCAACTATGAATGATGCGAACACGACAAAAGCATCAAATACCTGGGAATAACGAAATTAAAGATGTCACCTTTATCAATGGATCTTTCCAGTTTTGGCTATGCCCCGCCCATCTCTAGCTAAGCTCCACCAACACCTCGATCGTGTTGGGATCGATCGATCTCTGAACTTCCTGACTATTAATTTCCAGAAAACTATACAGGTAAGCTGTTGAATATTTCGAAATTAATTTGACTGGGCGCAGTTGCTGCCATAGATATTCAACAGGACGTTTATTAAATAGTAGCGATATACAATTCGTACAACGTGTCGGACTATTAAGAGTTAAAGAATCATTTATGACATAATGATTATGACGTCATCCTACACGCCGCTTAGCTGATTATGATGTCACATGACTTCAGATTGATAGATGGATACTCTGGAAAGGTGAATTAATAGTTAAGTATACTTCACTGATAATGGTGACTTAATCTAAGGCCAGACAAATACAATTGAAATCCCAGATATTTGGTAGTCGGAATCCCACTTGGTAGCTTGTCAAAATTTGGGAATACCATCGTTTGACACACCCTCCAGGAAAACGCCTGTGTTAACTGATATATAAGGCAAGTGCCATATTTTCCGTAATAGCTGTATTTACGTTGCCAAAGCCAAACCTTACATTATTGAACATCATATGGTCTCATGCATAATGGTTTAATCCAGTTTATCGATCAATCATATAACGTCATAATCGACACGTCACGTGTAGGCTGACGTCATAATCAATTATGCCATCAATGACGCGATTTAATCCGTCAAGTCATACGAATTGTATATCTTTAATATTTAATAAACGTTATGTGATTATTTTGAAACTGATTTGACTGGGCACTGTTGCTGCCATAGTCAAATTAATTTCAAAATATTCAACAGCTTACCTGTATAGGTTTCTGGAAGTTAAGATTCAGATTCCAATTAAGATTCGGGGCGTCCAGGGATCGATTGATGCTAACACGAGCAATACGTGGGTGGAGATTAGCTATAAATGGGCGCGGCATAGCTAAGACTGGATTTCTCCATTGTTTGGTCAGAATGTGGACAAATACAATTAAACAAATTGTGATTTTGTGATGCTTTGATGTATGATTACTGTATTCTGCGGCTGTAGCTGTAGAAACATCCTACAGCTGCAATCAGTCCATCTTCGCTTTTTTCCACTGTGCCCTGTCCTCAGGTCCATTCTTGATTTTACTGTACCGAGTCATGCTTTCTTGACGTCACCTCGTAGCACGCTTAACATATTTATGCAATGACGTCCTCTGCTGGCTTTGTATTTGCTTGTTCCCTGTAGGGCGAATTCCGAGGATCTCTGTGCTGGTGTGACCCTGATATCCGTAGCACCTGGCCAAACATGGACCATCTTTGCTGGGCGACTTTTGTATAGTGCATCATTGGAAATTATGCTGTCTGGCCATCGGTGTCCAGTGATGGTGCGTAGGTGTTTGCGGTGGCAGGCATCGAGTGTGTCAAAAGCTGCCTTTGGAGCTGCCCGGCTGCTACAGTTATACAGCATCAAGGATACGTAGATTGCATTGTATAGACGTTGTCTATTTGTCAAGGGCATCTTTGAACTACGAATCCAAAGCCGAGTGTATCAATCTCAGCAGTACTACAACGCAGTGAGACCAGGATTTTACTTTTCCTTCATGGTTCGCCTCCACGAAGTGGATCGTCATTTTCATTAGTGTCATGCTTTGTAAATAGGTATATGTGGGTCGACTCTGTTTTTGATTTGCTTGCTTGCATCTATTGGGAGAAGTTCGGCAAGCGGTTTCTTTTCCTTATCTATGAAGTCCACGTCGTCGGCATATGACATCTCTAGCGGCAAACCCAATATGGGCACTGGGGATTTTGTTTAGTGGGATTTTCCCGCACGGATTTCAATGCAACAGCAAGGTAACAGGTAAAAATCACAGGAGGTAGACCTCCCTGTGGGTAGCCGATTGATGTCTCAAGCACTACAGACTTCACTGACTTGACTCGTACTCTCAGCTTGGTGTCTGCAATCAGTAGTCTCACTAGTCGTAGCTCATCTTCATTGCAACTGGACTGGCGTAGTACATCTAGGATCTTTGAGCGTTTAATTCTGTCGAAGGCTCGTGACATGCCAATTCCCATTTTGTAGAAATTCCCGTGCTTGGTCATAACTACTGACACCAGAATGTAATTGGCTCATACAATATCTGCGCAGCTGCGTCCATGCATAAAGCTAGTTTGACATGATCCAGTGAGGTCATCGATCTTGTCTCTGATGCGGCATTGAGTTACATTGGATAGGATTTCCCGTATGCTGTTGAGGAGCACAGTGGGGCGCAGATTGTCAGGGTTGTGGGTGGGGGGGGGGGGCAGGTAGCTTCTTGGGCTTGGGTAGTGCAAAAGCCGATAAGGGTCCCTTGGCCTACAGCATCGATGGGAAGGTGATGCTCATATTTATTAAATAGTAAAGACATACAATTCGTACAACCTGACCGACTATTAAGCGTTTAAGACGGACTAAATCGAGTCATTCATGATGTAATTGATTATGACGACATCCTACAGATCACATAATTGGTTATGACATCATAGGATTGATAGAGAAACTGGAATCCTCCATTGCGTATACCTCTGGTATAAGCTACATCCATGCAAGGTATTTGCTTATTGTTTTGCTTCATTAATTTTTACCTCCAATTTCTTCGTCAGGAATTCTCTTCCAGAAACGATTATCTTAAGCAGGGTCTGCATCAAAATACAAACAACACACTATTTATAACATGGTGGACAATGTTTCTGCTGAAATAAATAATCGAAGGATAATAGTATTGACAAAAAGACAAAGCAGAGAATATGTCCTGATGACGCAGGTTATATTGCGAGTATTGGGCCAATACTCGGCCGTATTGGTCTGAATTTGCGCAGTACCAGCCCAGTACCCTGCGCTATTAGGATGGGTTTGTTCAGTAAACGAAATATGCTAATATACATTCTTAACGCCTGTTGTGGCAACAGCTCCTCGAAGTGTTCAAAATGCGACTTTTATCACATAAGCGTTTAATTTGTTAAAAGCTTTCAAGAAAATTGAAATATTTGCTCATTGAATGACCATTTGCTGGTCAAGAGAAGACTGGGGTTTGTTTTTGGGTTTTTTAATTTACCATCGTGAATTTAGGAATAGGTTTTTTTTAAGATAGAAGTTTTGGCCGACTTGACGATTAAAGGGTTAATGGTCACGAAGATCTAAATCTTTCGTTAACCAGTGTCGATTTAGAGGCCAAGAGAAGACTATTTTTGAAAATTTACCACTGGAATGACTGGCTCGGTAACCGAGCCAATCATTCCAGTGGTAAATTTTCAAAAATAATCTCTTGGCCTGCAAATAGACAGTCCTCAAGATAACTGCAGAGGCAGTATTGGCCCGTTCTACCATTATAAACGACTGGTTGACTCAAGAGGGGTTAGATTACCAAGTGTTCCATCTTTTGGAAAAATAATCATTCATTAGCCGAGGAAATAGACAACATTTAGTGTACTAAGGCCCGATTTATAAGTCGAACTTCTCTTGTGCCGTGCCAGCTAAATCTACCTGAAAATGACAGAGCCCACCATATAAATCAACCAGTCGTCATTAGCGCGGCACGACAGAAAGTTCGACTTATAAAACGGGCCTTAGATGCAAATATAGACCAGAAAATGTGAAACTTGGCTTGACAAAAGAATATTAATTTATATCTCTAAACGGTACAGGTGCATATTCACACCAAAATGTTTGAAAATAAAATTGTTAAAATTGTATGCTTTTAGAGGCATAAATTGAGTACCTCAATGTAATAAAACGAATAAATCTTAACATACCATAATTTCATTCCATATATAGAGAATCTGGAACGAGGTCACTTTTCATATCACTATTATGGACCGAGTTGAAAATTATCAATTTGTACGAGCTTTAGCGAGTGCAAAATTGATAATTTTCAACGAGGTTCATAATAGTGATATGAAAAGTGACCTAGTTTGAGATTTTATTTATCATATAAAATGTAATATTGAAATATTTGCCAATAGTTGCTGATGTGACTTTTATCTCATTTCTCATTGTTGATTTTCGTGAAATCGATACCGCCGCTGTGACGCACCACTACTTGATAACAGATACTGAATACGCAGCAAAATATAGTGACAAACACAAAATCTGGCGATGTCAGCCGTAAACTACACTTTTCTTCTAAGACTATCGCAGAGCCACGGCCATCAATCGTTACTTCGCTGGCGACTGATAAACTGTCAAGCGATGACATTTTGCGATGACGTTTCATGAATGACAAATCGTAGTAAACAAATCATAGTAAAACAGTACCGCGTAGTAATCCCTACGCGTCACGCGCACATCAATCGATGTTTTAATTGGTCGATTTAAATGGGTTGCTCACCCAACAGCCAATGAAATTACCCCGTTGAATATGGCAAGCGTGCTCATATCGAAAAATATGGAACAGGCTAGAAGGCTTGTTTATATGATAAAAATTAATATTACTTTTTAGTGGTGAAGTTCAATTGAAGATTTATTTCGTTTCATTACATTTAGGCTCACGACTGAAGTTTCTATAAGTACACAATTTTAACTATTTTATTTTCAAACAGTTTGGTGTGAATATGCACCTGCTGCTGCTGCTGCTGCTGCTACTACTACTACTACTACTACTACTACTACTACTACTACTACTACTACTACTACTACTACTACTACTACTACTACTACTACTACTACTACTACTACTACTACTACTACTACTACGTCTACTACTACTACTACTACTACTACTACTACTACTACTACTACTACTACTACTACTACTACTACTAGAGAACCATGGGTACATAAGATGAATTACCTCCAGGGATAATATTCCTAGAATCGCGATACTGGCGAAATGGAAATCGTGCGCTATTATCTCCTCTATCAGAAGTTCATTCGTCGGTGTTGGATATCGCTTTTCACCTATGCGGTCATGTACTCTGTGTGTAAGATTAGATCCGGACGCGTCTTCCTGACTGTAGACGGCGAATATTTCTTCAGCCTTCTGCGACATTGCTAAGACAAGTCATCAAGAAAATGTAATTACTATCATCTTGCGACTGCCTCTCTTGTTAATGGGCCGCCCGCTTTAGCTAGGCCCCTCCCATCTCCAGCTAAGATCCACCCACGCTGTGCCCTGGTTAGCGATCAATCGATCCCTGCACTTTCTGAATCTCAACTTTCAGAAAACTATACATATTAGCTATTGAATATTTTGAAACGAATTTGACTTGGTGCTGTTGCTGCCTATGGCTGCAACAGCGCCCAGTCAAATTAGTTTCAAAATATTCGACAGCGAATTTATTAAATAGTAAAGACGTACAATTCGTACAACGTGTCGGACTATTACGTGTTTAAGACGGACTATATAGAGTCATTCATGTTGTAATTGATTATTATCCTACACGTCACGTAGTTGAGTATGACGTCATATGACGTCATGCGATGGATGGCTAAACTGTCAATTACGTAGGAATATACGATCGCTATGTTGGCATGTTTGTCAATTGGCTTGTCAGTCGTATGGATGGCTGTCATTCAAACTATTAACATTTTGGCAGACCTATACACCTGTGCAAAAGTTAAGCACCACCCTATTTTTACGCACATGCGAGGGTATATTCATGTGCTATGAAGAAAGCAATAGCATAAAGATTTATGTACCCATCCATCTTAGTGCAAGAGGTAATAATGCAACTAGAGGAATGCTGATTATGATGGTGGGGAAACACTGTATGTTTTTGTTTGAACTTGAAAACGAGGCCTGAATATGGTTACGTTGACACAACTGACAACTATTGCCCAACAGTTGACACACGTGGCTAGATTGTCATTAATGGTGTCTGAAAACGAAGTTTAACATCTGTGCACGAGTTTGAGACTGTCATTATTAATACCGGGTATATCCACCTTGTGCCTGGATGACGGCCTGGACACGACGTCTCATGCTGGTCACCAACCGACTGATACGCCATTGTGGTATTCGTTGCCATTCAAGATGGAGTGCGTCTGTTAATTCCTGTAGGTTCTGCACAGGAGGATCCCTCCTTCTCACCATGTTTCTCAGAATGTCCCAGATATGCTCAATAGGGTTCATGTCAGGGCTCCTTGCTGGCCATGGTAGGGTTTCGATGGCATTCTGGCGGAGGTATTCATGCACAACTCTAGCACGATGTGGTCGGGCGTTGTCATCCATGAATATAGGGTGGGTTCCAGGTGCATGATTTACAAAATGAGGGACCACAACTCTATCCAGTATGGAATCTTGATATCTTTGTCCATTTAGTGTTCCAGGTACAGCCAACAGATCCAGCTTACAATCAAATGAGATGCACCCCCATATCATAACGGAAACTCCACCAAATGGAACTTCTTCCATGATGTTACGTTGGTCGTACGCCGTGCGTCTGGACCTCCATACACGAGTTCGACCATCTGTGGCATGAAGCAGGAACCGACTTTCATCGGACCAGTGTACCCGTCTCCAGGATCTCATGTTCCAGTGTCTTCTTTCGTTGCACCACCTCAGACGCTCCTCTTTGTGGTGTGCATGGAGGAGAGGACGTCTGACAGGTCTCCTAGCTTTCATGCCAGCAGCATACAGTCTCCTTTTGACGGTAGACATTGACACTCTATTGGGCGTTTCCCATTGCTGGCTGAGCACTCTGCTGTTGGTGAATGGAGATCTCCTAACAAGGCGTACTAGGGCTCGATCATCACGGGCAGTAGTCTTCTTCGGTCTTCCAGATCTAGGCCTGTCCTTCACCTCGTTAGTTTGCCCATGTTTTGCAATCAAACGACTGATTACAGTATGGTTAATGTTCAGCTGTCTGCCAATCTCTCTGCATGACATACCAGTGGTATGCATGCCTATGATTTGCCATTTCACACGATCACTTAACCTTCGTCTTGCCATAGCGGTTCACAATCAAGAGCTAATTCTCTCTGTACAAATAAACCACGGTCATGAACACAAAATTCCTAATCTTGTCGCCTAAATCTGTATGTAATGTTCTACACCTCAAACTGGACTTTTAAATAACTGAACACGTGTGCTGTTTCCCGCCACGCACGGACATCAAGCGGCGTGAAGTCATGCATGCATGTGCATTTCGTACTTGGAATTATGTCAGCTAACGCGGGGACAAAAAGTATGGCAGCCTAGTTGTACCATCATGTTTCTACGTTCTATTGTTTTTGCTGGTGCTTAACTTTTGCACAGGTGTATATATTGCGATTATGCAAATAAAAATTTTACTGAATGAGGATAATCTTGTTTCTATCTAAACATATTTACTATGTGGATGCCCGCCAAACTTTCCCTAATAGCTCAGCTTATATTATTCCAATAATTGAATAGCTATTGAATAGCTAGCTGTAGATTTCAGTTATGGTCTATCATTTGAGAACCAGATGTTCTGTTTGGTTGGTGTAATGAGCTGATTAAATTGTCCATGACGTGACTGGTATAACCTTGCATAAATAGATCACCCATGTGTCAATATCTCGTGAAACACACACCGATTCGCTTAAAACGTTCTCAATTAATAACAAAAAAAGTTTTTGTTCAATATCAGACAGCCTGCCACAAACACGCTGATCGATTTCCAACTCAAAATGTATCACAAGTATGGGACGTAATCACGCTAATTTATTTGTTCAACCCGTTCTTGAAAGGCAACATTTATCTCCCTTGCACCACTGTTTCAATGAAAGCGAGCGAAATTTCCGGGATTTTACATACAACTCTTCGATAGCAAATTTGGAGCATATCAGTCCCTTCTTTTAATATAAATTAAATTTACACAAGCGTATTCAACAGGAAAAACTATACTAAAACCAATTGCAGATATCGCGTGTTTTAAAGGTAATTTCGGCGACACCGCTTCCGATAGCTGCCTTGTTTAGAATTGATTCCTATGCAGGTCTATGCAAGTCTATGTTAGCCCTAACTGGAGTGACGTAGATACAGGTGGCTTATCGATTGTCAGAACTGAAAAAGTTGAAATCAAAATTCACGTTTTGCGCGTTTTCAAATGTGCATTTCTTACTTATTTCTTATTGTATGCTTGCTCTATTTATATGTTGGAGACGAATTTGGATTGTATTTCAACTATATTGTATATTAAAGTTGAGCTGGCATACATACAGACTGTAAGTGATCTATAAGACTGGCCTGGTGATGACTAATAAGTAAAACGAGTTATACAAGCTCTAGAAACTGGTGAACTGGGTATTTTGTGTGATCTTATGACAGAAACAGAAAACCGTGTAAAAGACCTATATATACGAATGGAAGGGTTCTCCATTTCTTCCTTTAGTAAGGCAGGTAGAGTTGGAACACGAGATTTACGTATTATATTCTTGACCATTGTTATAACACTAATGAGTTTATAACAACAATGTCAGTTATCTTTGAAAGAGTATTTGAACTACTGACACTAGGTTGCCGGATCAAGTTGGCACTGGTGTCAGGGTTAGGACTGATTACATCTCAATCCATCGAAGACTGGGGCAATACAACCTGCCTATGCATCTGCCATTGACTAATGTATTACTTCTGATGATAAAGTGTGTCTTCAACTATCGGTTCATTGCGTGGTGAGGTGATTGTTAGATCTTGGTGGAGATACTTGAACAGGTGTAAAAGGAAGTCACGCGTGTATTTGTTTCAGTGTACATGGCCACGACCCACCCTTTGTGGGGAGTGGGGGCAGGTTTCTGGCAGGAGTGCCCACACCAATTGGTGAATCCTGCAACGGCACCCAGTCAAACTACTTTCAAAATATTCACTAGCTTACCTGTATATTTTTTTGGAAATTGAACCAGAGAGTACAGGGATCGATTGATCCTGACACCGGAAAAGCGTGGGTGGGGCTTGGTTAGAGATTGGCGGGGTATGGCTACAACTGGCTTCCTCCATTTATCGGTAAACCAAGTAACGGAACTGTCAGGAAACGAGTTTATAGAACAGAGAAAATGATGGAATAACAAACGAGCGATGCTGGTGGAAAAGTGTGATATAATGTGGAAAAAATTCAGTTCGTGATTACCAAAATACTGTAGTATAATTATGTACCAACTACTTACATTTCATGTAGTGTATGTCCAGTATAAGAGATGTGGTCACGAGGAGACAGTCAGTCACGTTCAGTAAAACCACTACTAACAGCATCAACCGACTACTGACAACATAATGCAACTTTCCTTCTCTGAAATGATCACAATATATGTGAAATATGTAGATGTAGTAGCAGCAGCAGCAGCAGCAGCAGCAGCAGCAGTAGTAGTAGTAGTAGTAGTAGTAGTAGTAGTAGTAGTAGTAGTAGTAGTAGTAGTAGTAGTAGTAGTAGTAGTAGTAGTACCTCCTTGAAGGAGGGTGGATGGCTTGAGACGCCGTCTGATTTAGGATCGGTTATCCTCGGGGTTAGTAACTCTCGCGCCGCTGAGGAGGTGGGGTGGGTGGGGGAGGGATGTGTGAGAGGGTGGGGTGCTCTCGTCCATTCCTTCCCTGCGGGTTGGGTGCAGGAGAATCTTCGGAGTTGTCAGCCATCACCTTTGTGACACGTGGTTAAGACAGTGCATTCACACCAGAGCATTACGTCCTGTGGATGAGTCAGAATGCGTAGGCCCCTACGCCTTTCCCGGCGTTGACGTCATTACGGCTGGTAAAGTCAACAACAAGCAGCTGACCTGTATTGGGTTACAACTGCGCTGAAATTCACCGCAATCTAAAACGCCCTATGATAAACTAACATCACAATATTATTGAAGTGATACATCATTGGAAAGCGTATCCCCCTTGCCTAAACATTAATGTATTCTTTTTTTATACTTCACTGACTTATTTGTGTGTATAAAATACACCATTATATCTAACCTCATTAAATCAAGTGGACAATACGGGCTATTTTAAAATTAAAATTAAAATTACCTGTATTAAATTTTACAAAACTATAAAAACGAATACAGAAATGTATAGAAAACCGGCGAAGCTTTCGATTTATGTGTGATTTTAATAATATTATGAACTTAGGTCTTCTTATAAACTGCTGAAAATAAATGCGTTGCACTGTGCCCAATCATAATGCTATTTACACTGGCTAGGGAAAGATTGAGATTTTCGTGACAATTAACCCTTTGATCGGTAATCCGGCTAAAAAGCCAATCTTAAAAAACTATTCCTAATTCATGATGATACATTTTTTTTTTAAATCTTCTCTTAGCCAGCAAATGGTCATTCACGGAGTAAATATTTCAATTTTCTTGAAAACGCTTGACAAATTAATTGCTTATTTGATAAAAGTCGCATTTTGAGCGCTTTGAGGCGCTGTTGGCACAACAGGGGTTAATATTGTCATCTTGGATTAACTTATCACCGCTCCTGTCGAGGAATGGACCTTTCCATTTTTAGCTATGCCCCGCCCATCACTAGCTAAGCTCCACCAACACCTCGCCGTGTTGGGATTGATCGATCCCCAAATACCTTAGCTATCAATTTCCTGAAGACTATGGAAGCTGTTGAATATTTTGTAACTATTTTGACTGGGTGCTGTTGCTGCCTATGGCAGCAACAGCGCCCAGTCAAATTAGTTTCAAAATACTCAACATAATATTTATTAAACAGTAAAAGCAAACAATTTGTACAACAACGCATAGACCGTCTTCAAATATGCGTTCGTGACGTACTTATCGACATCATTCATGACGTCATTCATTATGATGTCATTCTACACATCGCGCAGTTAATTATGACGTTATATGATAGGTGTGTACTCTGGAAAGGTGAATTAGATCGAGTATCGTGTAAATATGCCCTTAGATCCTTCCCAGATCCTCAAGCTCCACCTACACTTCGCCGTGTTGGGATCGATCATTGGAGACTGACTGACCATAAATTCCCAGACTATACATGTGAGCTGTTGAATATTTTGAAATTAATTTGACTGAGTGCTGTTACTATCATAGGCACAGTAACGGTGTCAAGTCAAATTAGTTTCAAAATATTCAGCAGCATCCTTATTAAATAGTAAATGGATACAATTCGTCCAACAACACTTAGTCCGTCAGCAATTAAGCGTTCCTGACTAACTTATCTACCTCATTCATGACGTGATTGATTATGACGCCATTCCACACCTCGCGTAGATGATTATGACGTCATATGATTGATGGATAAACTGTCCTTTAGGAAACGCTTTTAAGTCAGCATAGCTAATGTAGAAAC
>CM067364.1:30332876-30365376 GCA_034401795.1 Chaetoderma sp. LZ-2023a
CAAAGAAGCAAAGAAAGGGTGTAAGAAAGAAAGAAAAAATAAAGAAAGGAAGGAAGGAGGGGAGAGAGAGAGGGGAGGGAGTGTGTGGGAGAAATAAAGAAAGAAAGGGAAAAAAACGAAGAAAGAGCTACCTTTCTAGAGGTGGCTCATCGTCTCCAACGTCATTCTTTATTTCCTCCAACTGATGTTTTTGAATATATGGTTTAAGAATGAACAGGTTTGATGCGACAGTCGTATTTTCAGCCAGCGCCTATAAGAAATATAGACTAACCCGGTAAAAGACGAGCGACATAAAAACATCAACCTGATCTCACGAATGGCAGTGTGTATATTAGGGCAGGGTGAAACAGGGAATTGATGAACCCACACAATGTACCTTTCCATTTTAGCTCTGCCCCGCCCATCTCCATCTAAGCTCCACCCACACCTCGCTCGTTTTGGGATCGATCGATCTCTGAACATCCTGACTATCTATTTCCAGAAAACCATAGCTAAGTTGTTTAATATTTTGAAACTAATTTGACCGTCCAATCAAATTAGTTTCAAAATATTCAACAGCATGTTTATTAAATAGTAGAGACATACAATTCGTACAATGTGTCGGACTATTACGAGTCAAAGACATAATCATTTATAACGTAATGATTATGACGTCATCCTTCTCGCCGCTTAACTGATTATGACGTCATATGACGTAAGATTGATAGATGAATACTCTGGAAAGGTGAATTGATGTTCCTTATCACGTAACACCATGTAACAACCCGTTTTAAGAACAATGATTTGTTTCTAAAGTCGATGTTCTCTTTCGATTAGATTTGCCTTTATATTTGCCATTAGATTTGTCACGTAACAATGTAATGAGATAATCCTTACTTAATATGACTTGCGGTCAGCACATATGGAGATCTGATGACTTATGACTCAACGCCATTACAATTGGTTCCGTAATAGTGTTTTCCTAGTAAATATATGTTTAGTTAGTATGCATAAAACATTGTGGTATTACTTACCGTAGTAATACGCTATTAAGCAATGGTTCTAGTAATGTTTGATACAAAGTTGACGAACTTACCCTGATAGTGTGGATCGAGTTGCATCCGGCACGCGCCATGTGGAATTCTAGAAGCAGTTAAGCTTTAATAGACCATGGAGTAGCACATTTAGCTTTCACTGGTAATGCTGTTCGATATTTATAGCAAAATGATATTAAACAAGGCTCGTGACATCAAGGCCAGTTAGGGAGTAAAAGTGAATAACATCATTCACTGTGAAACATGTTGTCCCTTGGCCCAAATACGAACTGTACTACAATGGTTATTTCTTGCGTATTAACCATATGCAACCTGTCATAAAATCTTAGTATTTAGACATGCAGTACATGTTGTTGTAGTATTGTACATATTGCAATTTGAAACTCACGTCCTGTATCATTCAGTCTAAATTGCTAGTGTTATAATAATCAACATGATCCTTCTTTGTTTACTGATCATTTTTGCATATCCTAATTCAGTTTCAGAGGATAAATGCACTTTAATATTTGTTTGCATGTACGTGTGCCTCGTCTCGTCTGCAGATCTCGAAACGCTTGATATCGAACACAAACACACACACACCAACTATATTTACAGAGTTATCAACGTTTTCTTTCTCAATGGAGAAACCAGATCTGTCACTAAAGTATACGATGTCATAAGGAAAATGCGTAATTAATGACATATCTAGCTCCGTCGTGAACATTGGATGGACCGCCAAGTGTACGAATTGTGTATCTTTACTATTCAATAAACAGTCTGTTGAATGATTTCTAACTAATTTGAATGGGCGCTGTTGCTGCCATAAGCAGAAATAGCAGCCAATCAAAATAGTTTCAAAATATTGAATACTTTACCTGTATAATTACCTTGAACATCTGATTCTGGGAAGTTAAGGTTCAAAGTATCCATATCGATTCCAACGCACACACAATGTCGGTAGGTGGACCTCAATTAGCATACAGGAAGTACTTAGATAGAAAATAGCGCATCGTAACTCCTACTTATTTTCTCTCAATTTCTAGGTTCATTACCTATGCAGGTAAATTGCAGTATAATTTGAAAATAATGTGACAAGAACATGTTGCTGCATTGGCTCCCCATTTCATTTGTTTCAAAATATTTAATATAACATCTAAATATTTATAAATGCGTTTTCTAATTCAGACATTTGAATTCACAGTGTTAAACGTATTATAGATGGCATATTTTTCTAATATTTGCAAACACAAGCCGCACTTTTTTTTTAGGTAGTAATGTATTTCAGCAGAATATATACTCTTACAAATAAACGTCAATGAGGAACTTATAGCTAGTACACGGTGAACTAATGTAATCGGATTAAACCGTTTAACGTCTATATTTCGCCAAGAAAATCAAATGATCTTATTGAATGCCCATCTGTAGGCCAAGAGAAGACTATTTTTGAAAATTTACCACTGGAATGGCTGGCTCGGTTGCCGTTCCAGTCATTCTAGTGATACATTTTTTAAAGGATAGTCTTCTCTTGGCCTGCAAATGGACAGTCCTCAAGACCACTGCAAGAAAGGGTTGAAACACTACGCTATGTCGAAATAAGTGCATCGTATGGGTGATATGTACGAAATAATTTGAAGAAATTTACTCTTCACATATATGTAACAGGGATTTAAAAACTCGGCTCAATAGTCACACGCTCGACAACTATTGAGAAAATTTTGTTTACTGTAATTAGCACGTTTTGATACTTTTGAATAAATATGTTGATATCACATTCTTCTATATCACTTTAAAGGCGTATATTCACAGCAGAATGGTTAAAAATAAAATTGTTAAAATCATATACTATTACAGGTTTAAATTGTGTGCTTAGATGTTATGAAACGAAGTAAATCTTAGCATATGATGATTTAATTACGTATAAATTAATATAATTTTTAAGTTGTCAAATTGAATCACGAGGCACGAATCTCTCATTCAAATTCACAGCTAAACTTATGAAATTTCTTTATATGTAATGAAATCATCATTATGTTAAGATTTATTTCGTTTCATTACAATGAGATACACGATTTAAGTTATTATTTATGTAAATAAATTGGGTTTGTGATTGACATAAGTCAACTCCAGCGGACCAATATAACGGTGATGCGGTTCACTTACCAGCACCATCATCATATCAGTATTCTTAGTCGCTGCATAGTCGTTGCTCACAAAGTCAAGCAATTTCTATCATTACCTTGGATTTACTTATCACGAACTTATCAGTAATTAATTTAAACAAGGCTTATTTTTAGTCCATGTGGGAGCACAATAAGACATGTCTTATGAGCGTGTCTCCCACCTACATACAAATATATTACATTAAATAAATCAAGAGGCGAATAATAATAATATTGCCAACTATCACAACAGTAATAACAACAATAACATTATTATTATTATTATTATTATTATTATTATTATTATTATTATTATTATTAATAATAATAATAATAATAATAATAAGAAGAAGAAGAAGAAGAAGAAGAAGAAGAAGAAGAAGAAAAAGAAGAAAAGAAGAAGAAGAAGAAGAAGAAGAAGAAGAAGAAAAAGAAGAAAAGAAGAAGAAGAAGAAGAAGAAGAAGAAAAAGAAGGAGAAGAAGACTAAGAAGAAGAAAGAGGAGGAGGAGGAAGAGGAGGAGAGATGTTGTAGGTAGCCTAATGATGACAGAATAAAATCTTCTGGAGAAGGAGTAAAGCATGGTTTGACGAATCACAAGGCGGTATAAGGAGAAAGGAGGAGCTCGATGTGCTGTAGTCACCGGCACTGGTCCACACTGCATGGCCATCCAGAAACTTCCGCGGCTATGGATTTGTCGACACAATCCATGAGTGGTGTTTGAAATTACTGTATGTCATTTAAACCGACAGGTGTCAGTAATATATTGACGTAGAATGGTGATGTTTAACTCTACATCAACATCAGCGCGGCCATATAGAAGTTGCTGAGTGGTTAGGGTTGTTGAGGAGATTTGGTTGGAGGCAAGTTCATTTTCAAAGGTGGTTCTTTGCTCTTTAAAAAGTGGACAGTAAAAAAGGTAATGTTTAACAGATTCATCAGGATGGCCGCAGGCGCAGTTGGTAGAGTCAGGGAGGAAGTTATCGAATAGATGTCTATTTAATCCACTACAGCCATTACGAAGCCTACATAAACATATATTAGCCACTCTTGAGCCGACGTAATACCACGGAGGGGGACTGGGAACACGGGGCATTGCTCTTAGTTTGGTCTTGAATTCCGGTAGGGTATTAGACATAGTGACGGGTGCTTGAAGGGTGTTCCAGGCACGTACTGTTGCTGGGAAAAACGACTCGCGATAGAGCTCCGTTCGACATCTAACTGGGGTGAAAGAATTCGAGCGTCTAATATTGTAGGGATTACGTGCTAATATCAGTGGCGGGAGATAATCAGTCAAAGCCTCGCTCGTCAACCCATTAACAGTTTTGTAAAACATAACTAGTCTGTGAATTTCTCGTCGGTGGGAAAGTGTTTCTATGCCTATTTCTATATACAAATCTTCGATGTGAGCACTACGTATCACTCCCCTAATTGTCCTAAGAGCATCCTTTTGTACGTCGTATAGTCTGTTAATAAGATATTGTGGTAAATTATCCCAGACAGCATCTGCATATTCCAGCGATGGCCTAATAAAGCTCTTATACATAATTCGAAACATTCGCGGTATAAGCTATATTTTAGTCCTTTGAGTAATGAAAGCTAGAGCTGGGCATTTGTTATTATATTTTCCACATGGTTGTGCCAATGGGCGTTATTGTTGAAAGTGATACCAAGGTATTTATGATGGGTGGATGGAACTATTTCAGAATTTTTAAAATATATTGGAAAAACGGTAGGATCTCTGCGTAGAGAAATAAATAGGGACGTTGTTTTGGAAGCATTAAATTCGACTAGCCATGTGTTTGCCCAATGGGTCATTACTTGCAGATCGTGGTCGACAGATGGTGTGTGGTCTTCTAAGTTACCCGACATCACATAAAGGCATGTATCATCAGCAAATAGTCTGATATTGTTTAGTATGTCATTGGGCATATCGTTAATAAATACTAAGAAAAGTAGTAGCCCAAGAACGGAGCCCTGTGGCACACCAGCATGTAATCGAAGCAACGTAGATTCGTAACCATTTATAACTACTCGCTGGTAGCGATTATGAAGGTAACTTTCAAACCATGAAAGTAGATTTCCAGCGATGCCAAATTGTTTGACCTTCTGAGGCCACGATGCCACACTCGGTCAAATGCTTTCGAAATGTCAAAAAATAAGAACAGTACTTCTTTTTGTTCATCTAGAGCTTTGGCGATATCTGTATATATTCCTAATAGTTGATTTACTGTAGAATGTAAAGGAAGAAAGCCAGACTGATATGGAGTGATGCTATCTCTAATGTGGTTGTAAACGTATTTAAAAACAGTTCTTTCCATGACTTTGCTAAGATAACTCAAGAGAGATATTGGGCGGTAGTTTGTGCATGAGTCCCTTTCGCACTTTTTAAAAATTGGGGTTACATTGGCAATTTTCCAAGAGGTGGTAAATTTTGAAGTTATGAGTGAGTAATTAAAGAAACGTGCTAGAATCGGAGCTAGAATTTCTTTACTCATGACTATTAGTTTAGGACTTAGTCTGTCGGGACCGACAGCTATTGATGTATCCAGCTTAAAAAGTATATCTAGAACATCTTGAGTCGTTATTGTGATCATATTTAAAAAGTGTTCTGTATATAGGGATAAAGGGGGTAATTCCATATTTGACTCATCAATTGCCGCAATACTTGAAAAATAGTGATTTAGAAGATTAGCTTTTTCAATAAAGTCATAGGTAAATAAGCCATCACCACGTTTTAAGGGGGGTATATCGCCAAAATTGGAGTTAGTATCAAACAAAAAAGACTTGCTCAACTTCCACCACAGTTTGGAACCAGTGCGTCCATTTTTTATTTTTTCTGCCAGTTTGAGTTTGGCTGTCCGAACTAAGGTGTTGACCAAATTTCTCTGTTTCTTAAAATTTGCAAGGTCCTGTTCTTGTTTGGTTTTCCTTGCTTTCTTATACAGTTTTCCTCTAATTCTCATCTCGTGTCTAATTTTTCTAGACATCCAGGCTATATCATCTACATTGATGGTGATGTTGTTTTGTTTGGTATACTAGCGTTGGCTGCATTATTAATCAGTTATCAGTAATTAAGTATATACTTGAGTTTATGCTCCACGGATTAAGAAGTTGATTTGTGGTTAGAGTAACTTAGTCAGTCCGTTAGTCAATTGCTGTTGTATTAGCCTAATGGCGGAACGTGCTTCACGAGGTAAGCGGCGCTTTAGAACGCCGATAGACACCCATGACCCTTCTAACTGGACAATAGCTCGACTGATGGAGGAATTGGGACGGATAGGCATACATGTTCCGGCAAACGTGCCGAAGTCCGTTTTTAAGAATTTATTCGTTGAAAATACGGGCCACATTCGCGAGCCAGCCCCAACGTAAACGAACTGGCACCATTCCGTCGTCTGCTGTACAACAATGGGTGTTACGGGACTGAGCTGAAACTGTCGTAGGCGATGTATTGGACTTGTCTGTCTCGACGATCAGAAGCGGGGACAAACAAACAATAACCATATTATAATAATCAAAAATATATAAATCCAACTATACTCTTAATGGTTGTCTATCCCAAACATCTAAAAGCATATAATTTCAACAATTTTATTTTCAAGAATGTTGGTATGAATATGCACCTTTAAGACATTACTACAAATGGTATTATCTGATATAACAATAGAAAGTACGGATGCATCCACGGACTGTAAAGCATTTACTTCTGATTCGGCAGATATACATTTCTATGAGCATATTTCCATAAAGCCTCTTGTGTCAACAGCGCCTCAAGGCGCCCAATATACCACTTATATAGGCCTAGTAATTAACCATTTAACGGTCGTGATTTGTAAAGAAGAAGAAAGTGTTACTCATTGAATGCAATCCATTTGCAGGCCAAGAGAAGACAATTTTTAAAAATAAAACTAGTCCTAAACTATTGGTTGAAGCCCAACACATATTAGCACCAATTTTAACGGTGTTTTACAATTCTTCTCTTAACAACTCTCATTTCCCAAGCGATTGGAAAACTGCAAATGTAATTCTAGTCTATAAAATAAGAGACAAGAATCTCTGCTCCAATTACTGTCCAATATCCCTACTTAGTTGTCTAAGTACGGTCATGGAGCGAACCGTGTACAAGCACCTATACAACTACATCAAAGATGAAATCACACCTCATCAGTCCGGATTCCTCCCCTCACATTCCACAGTAAACCAACTCCTCGACATCTATACTGCCATTACCCAGGCCCTGGACAACCGCAAAGAAATATTCCTCATTTCCTTCGATATCTCGAACGTCTTTGACCGAGTTTGGCACTGCGGCCTTCTACAGAAGCTATACCAGATAGGCATCTCGGGAGCCCTACTATCATTGATTAAAAGTTATCTACAAAACCTCAGTCAACGAGTAGTTCTTAATGATCAAAGCTCTACCATACCCTCTGTGAATGCTGGAGCGACCCAAGGCTCTGTCGTGGGACCTCTACTATTTCTAATCTTTATTAATGATATGACTAGTGCTATTCTAAACTATATTAAACTATTTGCTGACGACCCTTGCCTCTAATGTCATTTCTGACAATCTGCTAGCATAAACCCCAACCATAGAACACGATCTATTAGTTATATCACAATGGGCAACCACCTGGTTAGTTGAATTTAACACTTCAAAAACTACCTTCATGCTTGTCTCATTGCGCCCAGATCCTACATCTTCCCAGTCAGTTTTAAAAACTCTCAAATCTCTTCCTCAACTAATGCCAAACACCTTGGAGTTACGTTTAGTTGTAGAGCCCAATGGCTGGCTATCCCATGCGGAATCCATCATATCCAATGTCCAACGCAAACTGTCCATACTTAAATGCCTAAAATATATACTTGACCGGAAATGCCTCCAAATTATGTATACAAGCTTCGTTAGCCCATCCCTAGAATATGTAGACGTGGTTTGGGATAATTTACCGCAATATCTTGTGGATAGACTGGAAAACATTCAAAAGGACGCACTCAGAACAATAAGCGGACTTACACTAAGTGCTAGTACTAATGATTTGTATACAGAAACCGGATTTGAAACACTGGCGCATAGACGCAAAACACAACGACTAATTATGCTCTAGAAGATTATAAATGGAATGACTCACGAACCACTGAATGAGTACCTTCCTCCATTATCCCAAACACGGAATCCATACAATATCCGACATCCAAACCTCATCACACCATACAGATGATGAACCGAGATCCATAATAGATCATTCTTTCCAGAAACAATCCGTTCCTGGAATGTTTTACCACAACCCATTAGGATGGCTACCACATTATCCGAATTTAAAAGCAAGCTGAAAGTCATGAACCACACACAACCTCCTCCACTGTGGTACTATACAGGACCAAGGCCAGCGAATATTGTTTTAGCCAGACTCCGAAACGGTTGTAGCAACTTAAACAGTCATTTAGTCGACAGCTTTCTGTCGGATTCCCGTCGATGCAACTGTGGGCACGCTGACGAATCCATTCAACATTACTTGGTTCACTGCCCCCTTCACGCAGATCAAAGAGACGCTTTCTCAAATAATCTTATCTTAAACCATACCTTTCCCACACCTCTAACCATTCAACACATTTTATTCGGTAACACCAATGCGAGTGAAGAGACTAACATTAAGGTATCAGAACTTCTCTGCTAGTGCGTCGACTCAATTAGTCGCTTTAAATGATCATTCAGCTCTAATCTAAAATAGTCTGATAACTAACCACCATTAGTACGCTGGCACTCCAAGGACTGCTCTTTGATATTTCTCCATGCATTGTCCTCTCAACCTGGTTCACTTCTATATCTTAGCCAGATAGTGTGCTTAAGGATTAAGGGTGATGGAGATAGAAAGCGGCTCCTGCAGATGGTTTGGAAAGCGTCTACCTGCGGACGTGGAGGGAACAATTCTTTGAAGATTGTGCCACTAGGCTGACTGTCTTGCTAAGCGAGTTGGCAACGCTAGTGGTAAATGTTTTTTATAAATTTTCTCCTCTGGGCCGCTGGTGGACGTCTTCGGTGAGGTGGACGTCTTCGGTGAGAGGACCGAGATCTCCATGACCAATCTTTATCACTAACCGTTTAATAGTAAGGACATTTTCTGAGAACCCCTTGACTAGTGACAATCTTTTGTCAACCGTGATCACATCTTTTGTCAGCCGTGATCACATTCTATCAACAACAGGTGCATAAGCACCTCGGGGTTGCCACTGTGCCATGTAATTGATGATTCCACCTTTGGCTACACGCCCCGCCAAATTATGGACAGTTTCCGCCCATGCTTTGCGAGGGTTGGGGTCGATCTGTATGCTCTAAATAATGGATTCCCAGAATCCCAATTGCATGGCACTATAGATGACTATGGCAGCGACAGCGACCAGTCAAGCTAGTTCCAAAATACTCAACAGAACATCTATTAAATAGCGAAAACATACAATTCGTACAGCTTGACGGACTCTTCCTAGGATTTATGATGGAGTATTTCCGTCAATTAAGACTGCGACGACAACCTATAGGCGACGTAGTTGATTATGACGTCAAAACGTTAGTGGATTCACCACAACACTAGCTATCGACCAACACATATACACAGGTACCTCTACTAGCCATGACGACTGATTTAAGATTATAAAGTAGTTCTTTCATCCCGTCTCACAAGATTTATGGGTGCATAATCGCGGCGGAGTGCTTGGAGATGGAATTGTTAGCATTTTATACTCTTGGAGGCTTAAATTGTGGGCCTTGACGAAGTGAGTCGATGTAGGATTTAGCTTGTGATGGTTTATTACATATAGACTGATATGATATTTTGTGTTCTGAAATTGAACTAGAAACACTAGTCGCTAGTTCAGTTATGTTACTGAAAATTATGATCGTTTGTGCGGGGCGAAATCATCATGTGCTGAACTCTGTTTCGTTTTCATAGTGTTGGGGTACCCACATTGGGCTTCCGAGGGTGCTCCGATAGTTTTGCCATCTGGCATTCAACTGTGAATCTTCACTTTTATTAGACTCATTATTATGTATCATAAGTGCAATAGTATAATTTAATGTCACCAAGTAATTAGATATAGTATAGTAACATGTATGTATTCATTCTTGTTACACCATGAGACATTTACTTTTAATATAATTGTATGGGAGACCCTGTCACTATAAGACCTGTCTTATTGCGCTCCCTCTAAGACAAAAAATAAATTCTGTTTAAACAAATTTTTTTAAAAATTTTCACTGGATTTTTAAAAAAAGGTCGCCCGGTAACAGAGCCAGTCAATCTAGTGGCACATTTTCAAAAAATAGTCTTCTGACATTCCTCAACACCACTGAAGGGACTGCTTTGGCCAGTTTTACCATTAAAAGGTTAGGTTGGCACAAGATGGGTTAACAGATAACAGGGCATGATTTGGGCATTGGGTTATACTAACATTAGTTGGTAATCTCCTAAAGAAACACAAAATATTAAATCATTTTATTCTTGTTTGTTTTAAATTGTATTAATTTCAGATACTCATATTGAGCACTAATTCCCAGATGAACGTCGAGTAACAATTTAACACTATATACACATGGAAGTCTAATGACGTCAGCCTAAAATTAAGATTATAATTAGATACAGAAATGTTAAATACGCGTTGCAATCTGGAAACCTATTTAATGTCCAATATTATATCTGGCAGCTCGCATGTAGACTGAATCAGCTATCGTTTGTCATACTTTTGTCTGTTTTAAAATTAAGTTACTTATTTAATAATAGATATATCTCAATATTAAAGCATTTTTGGTTTAAACAGAGTTAATTTTTCTTTCAGTGGGAGTACGCTAAGACTTATCATATTACCGTGTCTCCCACTCAAATATAGTTGAAATCCTTCAAATGACGGCATATAAATAATTTTTATTAGAACAACAATGCTTTCTATTCAGTGATTGGACAGATGTATTGTACATGCACAGACAGTTATCTCCCTTTATGTAACGCCTTCAGCATAGTCGTCCACACAAAAGTCCCAAAGATGTACATATATGATTTGCCTTCGGCGCGATCACTATTAGACACCATCCATTTGCCGTTACACAGACTGAATGCCGAAGGATACGTCTCTGCTTTTCAAGGATGATCATTTTAATAATGCTAGTAGCTCCCAAATCATCAAGTCATCAAACTTAGTAACAGAATGTGCCAGTAACCGAGCCAGTCATTGCAGTGGTAAATTTTCAAAGATACTCTTCTTGGTCTCCAATTGGACACGGTCTAAGCATAAATTTGAATTTTCTTAACCATTATACTTTTGATGAATGCACATTTGAAGTATAACAGAAATTTATTTTTGCGAATTTTCTTTATAAATTTACAAAAATGCAATTTTTAGCTGCAAAACTCAAAATTTCCTTGAAAAGTATTGGCATTTAAATGGTTAATTGAAATAAATAATATTTTGAGCTCTTTAATGCGATGTTGGCATGAGAGGGTTAAAGATAAGCTCCAATCTAGTAATCTATTCCACCTGCAAGGGAACCCTCAAATATCCAGTAATTAGTATGCCTTGTTTTTATAGTCACATATTGACTCTTTTGAGACGAGATCCATCTAGATCCTTTTTTGGTAATATATGTATGCGGGGGGGGGGGGGAGGGGGGGGGGCTGAGGTCTCTGAAAAATTGTGATTATCGATTACCTGATGTTCCAGAGACTATTTTTATCATCTTTGACCAATCTGTTGGAGGCAATGTATTACAACCTGATGCAGCTACCAAAACGTGTAATGATTATACAACAATCTCGACCATATATTCAGTCAACTCTGGCTGGATTTCTTAAGGTAGACGAAAACATTCCACCTCTCCTTAGCTTTCTAGTAAGGCACGCCACGCCACTTGTAACACTGTACTCATGCTTGCTGTGTCATGTGTCACAAAGCTAACACAAACGACGTGTGATTTGGGGCATGTCACCATTTACCATGGTGAGTCATATCCCGCAGTGGTGAACGGTAAATGGTCCTTCTCCAGCTCTCTGCATTAATATGATATGGCACACAATGATCATTTACACACATGGAGAAACTACAACATTAGATACCTGAAACGGGTATACCAAAGCTGGAGACCCCCAGATTTCAGGGTGTGGGGCCGCTGTGACCTCCAGAATTTAGATGTCTTGAGAAACACTGGTAACCACGCTATTTAATTTTTTATATGAAAATTATTGATGGTACAACACAATAAAGTGCTTAATTTGGCAGCATTTGTTTAACAACACCTGTATACCATGTTCTCAAAATTCCCATGGTTTATAACATGGATATATTTCCGAAAACAATAAATAATGTGGTTTAGAGAAACATGCACTTTCATGAGGAAATGAAGTCAACCCCTTGTGAGTCAACTTAATCATTTAAGTCAAACTGGCCAAAGCAGTCTCTTCAGTGGTGTTGAGGAATATCAGAAGACTATTATTTTGAAAATTTACCACTAGAATAACCGGCTCGGTTACCGAGCCAGTCATCCCAGTGATAAATTTTCAAAAATAGTCCCCTCTTGGCCTGAAAATGGATACTGATTATACACAAATTTGAATTTCCTTGACCATATAATGTTCAAACAGCTTTCATTTACAGGACAACTGAGAGACTTTTTTGTAAATTCCATTCGATTAAAATTATTATTTAAAGACCTATGAGACATAAATAAATGTGGAAATTTTTAGTATTTTTGCTGTAATATAATGGTCCCTGTGTATTATTATTATTATTATTATTATTATTATTATTATTATTATTATTATTATTATTATTATTAGTACGTACTAATTTTTATACATAAATTCCGACCCCTTCACACATATTTATTATTTGTTGTTGTTTTTCTGGAAACTCGTGCGCGCGTACAAGTTTTCAACCGACGAGAAATTCACAGACTAGTCATGTTATACAGAGTTGTCAATGGGATGACGAGCTAGGCCTTGACTGGTTATCTCCCTCCACTGATATTAGCACGTAATCCCTACAATATCCGACGCTCGAATTCTTTCACCCCAGTTAGATGTCGAACGGACATCTATCGCGAGTCGTTTCCCCCAGCATCAGTACGTGCCTGGAACACCCTTCCAGCCCCTGTCACTATGTCTAATACCCTACCGGAATTCAAGACCAAACTAAGAGCAATGTCCCGTATTCCTAGTCCCCCTCCGTGGTATTACGTCGGCTCAAGAGTGGCTAATATATCTTTAAGTAAGCTTCGTAATGGCTGTAGTGGATTAAATAGACATCTATTCGATAACTTCCTCCCTGACTCTACCAGCTGCGCCTGCGGCCATCCTGATGAATCTGTTAAACATTACCTTTTTTACTGTCCACTTTTTAATGAACAAAGAACCACCTTTGAAAATGAGCTTGCCTCCAACCAAATCTCTTCAACAACCCAAACCACTCAGCAACTTCTATATGGCCGTGCTGACGTTGATGTAGAATTAAACATCACGGTTTCCACCATTCTATGTTAATATATTACTGACACCTGTCGGTTTAAATTACCTATAGTAATTTCAAACACCACTCATGGATTGTGTCGACAAATCCATAGCCGCGGAAGTTTCTGGATGGCCATGCAGTGTGGACCAGCGCCGGTGACTACAGCACATCGAGCTCCTTTCTCCTAACACCGCCTTGTGATTCGTCAAACCATGCTTTTCTCCTTATCCCGAAGATTTTATTCTGTCATCATTAGGCTACCTACAACATCTCTCCTCATCCTCCTCCTCCTCCTCCTCCTCCTCCACCTCCTCCTCCTCCTCCTCCTCCTCCTCCTCCTCTTCCTCCTCCTTAATATTTCATAACTAGCTGAAGGTCCATTTTTACCCACAGAAATGTAGCAGGTGGCTTCTGAGAGCTTCCAGATTTCCCAATTTTCTGGGGAATGACACCTAGGTAAGACTACTGGAACTACGCCTTCAAAATGTTCTGTATTCGTCCATGATAGTAATACAATTTAGTGAATCTAACTTTCAAAATTTCACGACGGATGACCACTCTCCACCCACTCACCCCCACCACACCCACACCCCACACCCGCCCACCCCCACGCGCACCCCACCCCAGCTAGTGAGTGTAAACGGCCCCCCTCAGACTCATCATTCACGCCCCCACCCTAACTGAAATCCCTGGATCCGCCCGTGTACACAATTCTTTGACACGAGAGAATCGCAAGTTCAATGAAGAATGCCGCTATTCCCGATTAACACTCTAGTGAGAACATGGACTTAGTGTATAGTTTATTTATTTAGTAAGATTTGTGTCTGTCAAATAGCGTCCAGACAGAATAAACGTCCGGGTGTGGCTTAGTGATATATAATATACACATATTGAGATAATCTACGTATTTGTGATAACTTGCTTATACGGACTTTTCTTTTCATGTAAGCATGCTAGCTATTTACTTAATTTTCTCACTTATTGACAGGTGTGGTCTACCAATAACATAAATCTATATGCCCTATGATTATATTACAGCAATTATGAAAATCCAAATGTAGAGATTAAGGTGGTGGTGGAAGTGGTGGTGGTATTGGCAGTTGACGGTGGCTGATGTGGTGGCTGTGACGGAGGCGACGGTGGTGGCGGCAGTGGCGGCGGCAGCGGTGGTGGAGTGGTAACTTCGCCAGTGGCCGGCACGGGGTGGGGTGAGTGGATGGCGGCGGTGGGGGTTCTGCCGATTAGATCGGATTTGTTCCAATGTTGGCAGATCTACGGTTTTCAATACCCTACCGTCCGCAATATGCGTGGCTACATAATTTTACCCATATGGTTAGATAGGGATATGAACACGCTAATGAATCTTGAGAGTTCTACCACGTAGTAATTTCGTAATATTCAATTTAGTAGCCACGGACAGTTGTCAAATGCCAACAATTTACTATATTCAGTGTTAGAATCTCAGTTCTCGGTTTGTAATTGGTTTTTTTACATAAAGCTGTATATAACTGAATATGTACTACCGCTTTTGCACGATTCTACCATCAAGTAAATTGGTAATATGTAGTTACATATTCGCCATATGGTCCCATTGTAATATGGTTGGTTCACATTCACAACATTCAGATAGGTGTCGATATGTCCTGACATATCGCTCATAATGGGTTCGGCCCAGAATATCACCCATATGTTTAGATACGTATAGGCATAAGCTTACGACGTAGTGAGATTTAAATATTTCGTAACGTAAATAAACTCAAACCTAGGCTAATTCATAGTTTTCATTGCAATACGTTCACCCGCAGAATTTCACCCACAAATACTTATAGGAAATATGCTAGTTGTACTCCGAATTTGAAAAAATTCTACATTAACATAATTTCATAGTACACAATTCCATACCGAAAATTGGAACAAATTCTGTCAGATCAACGATTTTCTGTCTTGGCGCGGTGGTCCAGTGGAAAGATGTCTGGTTGCTGATGCCATGCGGAGTTGCAGTATGAAGGTTTGATCCTCGACCGGAGAGATGGTGATCAACAAATTAAACTAATGTGTGCATGGCTGTCGGTTGATTAGCATGTGGAAATTGAAGCCGCGCGTTGCCAGTGCGTCAATAAAATAAATACATATACTGCCAGAGCCGTGATGGAGTCAGAGTACAATAGGCTTAAAAAGCCGAGGATTGAATCGTGGCAGATGCATCCACAGATAGTCCGATATGAATCGTCAGAGGGTCAGTATATCAGACATGTGAAAGCTGGTCGGCTAAACCCAGACTTTTTGTCTTGGCGCGGTGGTCCAGTGGAAAGATGTCTGGTTGCTGAAGCCATGCAGAGTTGCAGTATGAGGGTTCGATCCTCGACCAGGGAGATGGTGATCAACAAATTAAACTAATGGGTGCATGACTGTCGGCTGGTTAGCATGTGGAAATTGAAGCCGTGTGTTGCCAGTGCGTCAATAAAATAAATACATATACTGCCAGAGCCGTGATGGAGTCAGAGTACAATAGGCTGAAAACGCTGAGGATTGAATCGTGGCAGATGCATCCACAGATAATCCGATATGAATCACCAGAGTGTCAGTATATCAAACATGTGAAAGCTGGTCGGCTAAACCTAGACTTTTTGTCTTGGTGCGGTGGTCCAGTGGAAAGATGTCTGGTTGCTGATGCCTTGCGGAGTTGCAGTATGACGGTTCGATCCTTGACCGGAGAGATGGTGATCAACAAATTAAACTAATGGGTGCATGACTGTCGGATGGTTAGCATGTGGAAATTGAAGCCACACGTTGCCAGTGCATCAATAAAATAAATACTAATAAAGTATCAAAGGTTTAAAAAATGTTTACTATACAGTAATTTCGTCATATACAATTTAGTAGTGGCACACCATTGTCAACTTCCAATAATGTACTATATTCGGTACCAGAATATCTCTACATGCCTTGTAGCCAGTTTTCGAACATAAGGCCATGTAGAACTCACTATGTTCTCATGCTGTGCGAAATATTGTAATAATGCTACCACCAAATATTTATTATAGTACTGTGAAAATATTTCTATATATCCCATATTATTATCCGCATGTACTGGTAGAACCTGACTTATCAGGATAATACCCTAACATTTGTACATATGGTCAACAAGATCGTCATCATTACAACAGTGGAGGCCGATTTTGGCTTTTTGTCGAGCAGAAATATTTGATTTAATAGTTTGTCACTGTTTCCAGTAAAGATATCGTTTAATAGGTGACATAGATACGATAGCCAAATGAAACAGATCACGATGTGGTGGCTGTTTCCCACTGGGTCTTAAGATAGAATGTTTTCTACTATATCATTTTCGTTTGAGAAAACTAGGTTCACGGTATTGGTTCTATCCTGGCCACTTAACTTTATTGAAAAGGTTATCTGTCGGTACAGATCGGGGTCCTGTATTGCATCAAAATATACTTGCTTTGTGCATTTCACTGGCATTGCAGTGTATATTTCACCAATATATTTCCGGGTAATAAGCTCTTCACATCTGTTTAAGAAGCTATCAAGATTTAGGTTTAAAATATTCTTTAGTCTTCTTTAATATGTTTGAATGGGTGTCAGGGTCTGTACTGCTTCTTGCGCCGATTTTCTACTGACTTGGTTGCCAGTTCTGTTGATTTCTTTATCTTTACAAGTTGTTGATACCTAATGACCCAAATTTGATCTGTTACTCTCATCAATTTTCTCATCACTGGCTGCTCTTAATTTCGTCTGTTCCTCTCTGTTAAGGAGTTTTCCCTGGAGAAAAAGGATGGATGGAAAAATTGTTGGACTGACCAAAAATATAAGCTGCTTTTCCTAGCCCACAGCTAATACTGCCCATATCTTTTTGCAAGAAATATTCCTTCTTTTGTGGTATTGTCCGTCTATATTGTTGTCATGAGTGGCTTGTATGCCTTTAGATAACTTCATTTTTTCATGAAACAGTTGAGTTTATTCTCAGAATTATAATAACCTCCGGGCACGCTATTTACCATTGATGCCTTGCATCAATATGTGTACTTGTTCTCTTATGTGATTGGTTAGTGTAGTACTCAGGAATATATTTTTGTCTCTCTGTATTATATTTGGGACAGACAAAATGAAAGTGCAGTTCATCCTCAACGCAGTTACATATATCACAAAGACGTTCGCTTCTTTCCATTCCCGACCACCTCCCAGTCTCAATAGCTAATTTATGATTTAGCGCTCTAAAATGACATAACATTATCGCATCATGGTGGGGTAGAATTGTGAAGTATCGTTCCATATTTGCATCCTCTTTTATTTTGTTATAGAATGATAACAGGCTTGACTCGCTAATGTCAGTTCTACACTTCTCTTTAAACTGATTTTCTAAAACTGTTTGTACCTGATTAGTTAATTGTGTTTTATGTATGTTGTCTTTCTCAAATGTTTCCCCATAACCTGTTAATGTTAGGATTGCTTTTATCTTCTCTGTCCACTTAAACTGTGCATTCTTTTTTCTGCATAGTGTAGACTAACACAATATAGTATCGATGAGAGTTTTCCATACCTCGCCTTTACTATGTCAGCCCAGGACCGAATTATTTTACATTGTATCTTTATCTGCAGGGGCTATTTTCCTAGTTTGGTATAGATCATAATATTTAGTGCACTCTTTTTCATTTGTAAGGATCATTATTGTCAAGTCCATTTCTCCAGACCACATGGTAGCACTGTTTGAAATCAATAAAGCAGCAATATAATTTTTTTCCCCAGAAAATAGAAGTTGTTGTATTAAATATAGTGAAAATATATTGTCCAGGGTTGATCTACTTTTTCTAAATCCATTTTGGGCATCCGAGATAGTTTCGTGTTTTTAAGCGTATGCATTTAATCTGGTGTTCAAAATTGTAATGAATAGTTTTCCCATGCAGCTTAATAAGGTTATCGGACGATAGTTTGACGCGTCTGACTCAATTCCCTTACTCTCGTATATGGGTATTATTTTTCCTATGAGCCAAGTTTCAGGTATCCAGCCTTTGTCAAATACCATGTCAAATAACTGTTCATAGATAGGGAGCATTATATGACTTGTAGATTTAATATATTCATTCACAATTTGATCTATTCCACTTGATTTGTTGTTTGCAAGCTTATTAATTGCTGTTTGTATTTCTTCTATAGCGATTGAGTTATCTAGTTCAGGGTTATCGCCTATATGTTCACGTACATCATTATCTAGGTCATTGCCATCTCCTGTATCTTTTACCGCTTTAAAGTTTTCATAAAGAGAGTTTGTATCAATATTTCCAGGTTTTGCCCTTAGCTTTACTTTTGCTCTTAATAATTTTCCAATATGCTTTGCTATCTGTTTTAAGTGTACGAAGTTTGGCGTGGATTTTGGTGCGCGTATTTTATTGTTTTATATGCGTTGTTAACATCTTTTAACAGTTGTTTATTTAGCTCGGTCTTATTAGTGTTGTAATCTTTATTTATCTTATGATATGCTTTTCGCTTTGCTGCAGACTTTTTCCCGAACCATGGCTTGTTATTCGCGCGTACTTTCCTTTTATATACCCTCTTATATCCAAGGTGTACATGGCACTATTTGCAAACAAATCGTCTATCATGTTGACAGCTATGTTCAGGTTTTCTGGGGTTTCTGTGCTTTTGGGTTTCGTCTAATGTATGTTTTATTTGATTAAGTATTGTGTGAGAAAGATTCTCAACAAACTGCGCTTTTGAACATCGTATCCTTATTATTATTATTATTATTTTATTTTATTATTTTTTTTTTTTTTATTATTATTATTATTATTATTAATTATTATTTTTATTATTATTATTATTATTATTATTATTATTAATATGGTGCATTGTGTATGTCTGACATCAGTTGGTCAAAGTCTCTAACATTGAAATCACGGATTGTTTCAATGAAACGTGTGTTATTGATGGTAGTTATTTTAAATACGCATATCCTTGTCTGCTCTTCCATTTATTATTTTAAAAATATGAGTATTTTTGCATAGTTGTATGGGTTTTCCAGAATTAACGTTTCTACGCACGAGGCATTGACTATATCTATCAGTTGGAATTACTAGCCTTGTCAGTAATAGTAGGTCAAACTCATGCAGTTGTTTCATTGGCGTTAAAATCACAGTAAAGTAAAGTTGTCGAGTTTCTCAGTCCTTTTCGGCACCTGTTTTTGCATTAAACTCGCCTATCAAACACATGAGATCAAATTTGGTTTTCAGTGAGATTACGTCATTTTCTATCTTGTCGAATGCATCATTTTTACCTTTTTCCCACAATTAAGGATATATTTGCTCAATTCAACACACAAAATAAAATCGTTATCTGTTTTTAATTCTCTAGCAAATTTCATAAAATAATTTTTGATTGGAACACAAATTCCACCCGACCGTGTATTTCCATTTCCAGTTTTAGTTCGTATTTTATAATTGGAAATTTTAATATTATCATAATCCGTCAATTAGGTGTATTATATTATTGCTTCCATTTACGCGATCATTGTTATTGTCAATATTGTTGTCCGTATCACTGTCAGTTATGTTGTTGAAATCGTCCAAAGGCTCGCTGTTTTCTTTATATATAGGCCCAGAGATAAGAATTTGAGAATCGTGTCAGGTACTGTTCTTGCGCGACATGTTTGCTGTATAACACGTGAAAGGTAGGCATGTAAAGCGAAATGGGGGCAGTTGTACTTCTGTCGTAACTACGCCAGGTGTGGGCCTATTTTATGCTCCCGGAGTTAAATTAAGCTCTATGACGGGCGTAGTTGCGTCGATGTCGGTTAGGTACGCCTCTACTTTCTATGCCTGTTTTATGCAATTGGCCACTGAATTTGTGCTGAAAGTACAATTTCATTGCACTCATTCCTTGGCCATATCTAGGAGTTTCCCTAGCGACTGCGTAATGCGTTTCCTGATCGCTACATGAAACGATAAAGACAATCGGCTCTGCGTCCGCGTGGTGTTCAGCGCCAGCGTCCGCACATATGGAATTACACATATTAAACTTAATGAAATCGATTTTGGCATGTCCGCTTCTGCTAAGGGAGGACCCCCACATGGAGGCGGCGAGCATATGCGTTTCGGTAGGCTCACAATGCACGTTTTATTAGTTCGTTTCCCTATGGACAAAATGCATGAAATGTTGTCCAGGCTCCGCCACTCTGAAGAAATGCTACTAATTATTTTAGCAGGATACAAATTAAACAAAATCGAAGGAAACAGAGAAAACAAAGTCATCAGTGGTGGGCGCACACCAGAAACAGATATCAGCACTGTGTCTATTACAACCTGGTTCAAGAAGTAACTCTTAATGAAGACAAATTTCAGTAGTATTTTACGATGGCTTAGTTTTTGCAACTGTAAGGCTGTGCAACAAGAGCATTTAAACAGAGGCCCAAACCTACAGGTCCTTACCCCAAAAGCACTTGTGTCTTAATTCTTGGGGCTGCTGTGAAACCTCAATACTGTTAGAAATTTTCCGTAAATTTGACGGAAAATTTCCGGCAACAGTGTTAAGAAAACGGAATTCCGTTACTATTATTTCCGTATTTTTTACAGAAATGCTGTTAATTCAACGGCGTTTCCGTAACTATTATGTCCGTATTTTTGCAGAAATTCTGTTAATTCAACTGAGTTTCCGCAACCATGATTTCCGTATTTTTGCAGAAATTATGTTAATTCAACGGACTTTCCATAGCTGTGATTTCTGATATTTGTGGGCCAGGCTGAGACTACCACTATGCCCGGTCACTATCTGGTCAGGTCACAATCTGGTCACTACCGTGTTGACTTCTACGATAGGTCAGAATTGTATGCACATGCTTTCTCAAGCGTATGTGTTATCGATTTCATAATGAACTCACCATGACGTGTTGTATTTGACTGTCTGTCAGTTTGTCCTAAGCTATATTGGCCTAAATGCTAGAACAAATCGGAGTAGATAGATCCAATATAATTCAAATATTACACGATGAACCATAGCCAAGCTACACATATAGAATAGAATAGAATATTTTTTTTGTCGAAAACATTAACTAAAATGCATTTGACAAATATTAGTGATATTAAATAATATAGCAGCAATGGTTCTCATCTCATATAATGTTTAGAGAATACTGTTATCATACACATTAGATTACTATTTTTCAGATTTTCGCTTCTGGATCAAGGGGTTGAAATTGAAGTCGTTCATGCAAGGTTCTCTATGACCAAAAAAACGGAAAATATCATGCTATATATTTCATTGTACATAATTTTCTGTACACGTTACGACGCTTTCTCTGTATATATTTTATTTTTCTATTAAAATGTGCATTAGACTACTATCCTTTCTGCTTATCTCTTATTTATTTGCTCCTTTTCTCTCTTTTTCTTTTTTCTTCTTCTCTAAATGGTCTCTATGACGATAGCAACCCTACTATCAAAATTCTGAGAGAGGGCGAGATTACTTTCACCAAACACAAAGCAAATCTAATGCTCAGGCTATATAAAACGATGGCGATCGTGTATAATGATTGGTTAGTGATACCCGAAATATGATGGGTACTGATTTACAGCAATACAGGGCCGCCATAGGTTTATTTCATATAAAATCATACTCATGTACAAAAGTCACAAGCAAGACTCTTTTGAAATGTGTCATTCATTACTACGATTTATATACATAATTATTTTTCTAATTATAATTGTTAAACTTAATTTGTTATTATGTGGTGATGTGGAAAGTAATTCAGGTCCATATAATGAAGCAAGCAAAATATCTGCCATTAGCTTATTTCATTTTAATGTAAATGGTCCGAGACATAAACTACATGACATTGAAGAGTTTGTTTGTGACTATGGCACAGTTTGCTTCTCAGAAACTAAGCTGGATAATGCAGTGTCGGACGACGATCTTAAACTAGATAACTCCTATGGGCCCATTAGAAAGGACCGCTCATCTTAGGATTAGGCGGATTGGGGTGGGGTTGGGGGTTATCCGTATATGTCTCAAACATTTGTACTTATAAGCAGCGCCTAGATCTGGAATAGAAGACATTGTGCATATGTTTATAGAAATAAATTATGGACACATTATGTTTATTATAGATCTGTTTTATCGGCCGCCAGTTTCTCCACAACTACCTTGGTCAAACTTATCCAATTGGATTGGTAAGGCTGTGGATAGATCTCTGCCTCTAATAATAATATGAGATTTAAATGAAGATTTACTAAATCCAGCTCTTCACAATCTCAAATCCATTGTTATCACTTTAACACTTTGACACGTTAATTAGTGAACCCACACGCATAACACACAATACTGCAACACTTCTTGACCATATATTAACTTGCGGCAATACTGAATCAGTTGAGTCAGGTGTTATGCACTATTATATGGAATATTGCAACCATTCAGCAACATACGTAGCTATAAAGATAGCAATCCACATTAAAAGAAACTATTAACAAAAGGTTTGGATATGTAAAAAGGCCAATTTGAAAGATTGAACAAAGAAATGTATGTTACACCCTGGGTAGCTTCATTTGGGTCTTGTGATGATGTTAATGAAATGTGTGATCTATTTAACACTCTATTTCTAGATATTGTAAGTGAATATATCCCAAACAGTAGTGAAAATTCTGTCAGGTGACAAACCCTGGTTTGACGGTGCCATAAGGCGATAAAGCCGACAAAGAGACCGTCTTAGGAAAAAGCAGGAACACAGTCAGCATCAAAATGACTGGTGTAAGTTTAAAAAACAACGTAATAAAGTTAACAATATGAAGAAGAAGGCAAAGCAGGACTTCGTAGGATCAGCTGATTTAATGATTGATGAACCATCTATTCCCAGCACACGTCTTTACTGAAAATTAGTTAAACAACTTATAAACGGCGGTACTACAACACATATTCTTCCTCATATATACAATGATAATGGTCGTGTATGATAGGCTACCGTTGACTTGGAAAAAGCAACATGTCTAAATAATTAGTTCTCATCCATTTCGAACGTCGATGATACAGGTGCGCACTTACCAATACTTGAAAGAGAAACTAATAACATACTTTCCGACATTTCGATTCAGGAGTCCGAAATAATTGACGTTATTAAAACGCTGCACTCCATAGCCTTGCCATTATACCTGCTATTCAATAAATCTATAGAAAGTGGCATATTTCCCGATGCATGGAAAATAGCCACCGTGTTCTCATTATTTAAGATGGCCGATAGGGAATTACCGGAACATTATCGACCGATTTCGCTGCTAAGTACTGTCGGAAAAACTATGGAAAGGATAAGTTTCAAAATTGTTTATAATCACCTTATTAGGCATGATCTTCAATACAAATACCAATCTGGCTTCCAACCAGGATATTCAACTGTATTTCAACTTTTTGAGTTGTGGCACATCATGTCAAATTAATGCACTAGATGAACACAAATCTTCATGCATTGTACTTTGGCATTTGGCAGAGGCTGGCATAGAGGAGTGTTGTTTAAATTAGAGGAGCAGAGGTGTTGTTTAAATTAGGGTACCATGGGCTGGGAGGAAGTCTTCTTACATGGTTTAAGAGCTACCTGTCTTCATGAAAGCAGTGCGTCTCAGTCAATCAAGACAACTCTACCCATGAGACAAATAGAAACTTGTGTCCCCCAAGGCTCGGTACTCGGTCAACTCTTATTTTTAATTTATATAAATGATATCTCACAGAATATCGAGAACATCTTAAGATCATACGCCGACGACACTGCTTTATGCTGCTCCAGTGCATCAGCCATCGAAATAAAGAGAAAACCAAACAGCGACTTAAATTTAATTTCTGCATTGTCCAAACAATGGTTAGTCCTATTCAATACTACAAAACCGTGAATCTAACTATAACAAATGCACATACTTTCACATCTCCAGATATCTTTTTAAATAATAGACTATTATCATCAGTACAATCCAGTAAGTATCTAGGCGTAACCATTTCAAACGAATTAAAATGGATTGCTCATACAGAGCAAATATCAAAGATAGTTGCAAAGATCTTAGCTACCATGAGGCAAATGAAGTATTCTTGAAGCATGAATACTTTATCCAAAATCTACACTGCATATTTACGCCCTGTGCTCGAATTTACCAGTGAAGTTTGGGATGGCTGCTCACGCCGGTATTCTGAAAAACGTGTAGTGCTTCAAAATGAAGCCATGGGAATGATAACTGGTTCACTAAGGTATACACCTTTAGAAATCCTTTATAAAGAGACTGGCACGCAGGGGCGAATCCAAGAGGTCATTTGGTGGGGGGGTACCCAAAATTTCAAGGGAGTTAGCTCTTGAAAATGGGCTCATTCCGCCACCAGACAGCCCTGCCGGGGCGGGGGCACATGACCCCGAGTGCCCCCCCCCCCTTGGGGTAACTTTATAAGAAAAACAAATAGGTTTTAACATTATTGAAAGTTCTTTGTGTAATCTGTCTATCTATAACCCGGTCAAATGTTAATATTGTGTATTTGTGTATGTATGGTGATCATGTTGATGTGTTTGCGCGGTCGCACCTGCCGATAGCGACATGAGCCACCAAGATGTTAGCACTAAAACATATGCTTACCTAATGCATTTTATTTCGAGTAGAAATTATCCTTTGCGGACAGAATGTGGCGGTTCCTTGCGGGTCGCCGTCTTACGCCCGCATGGGTTGGCGATCTCTGTAGGCAGGTGTGGCTATACATCGCACTGGCATGCTTATGCTGAGTATTATAATGACAACATTTGTTAACTGGGGTGGTAAATTTGAGCTCTCACACCGCCCCCACCCACACCCACCCTCTCTCTTTCTCTCTCTCTCTCTCTCTCTCTCATTCTGATGTTTGTAAATATAAATATAAATTGTATACATGTATATAAGCGTAATTATGTGTTACCGTCAAAGAATTGTGTAGGGAGCGGGCAAGAATAAGTTGCCAGAACTTTTGCCCAATCCCATTGTACAATAAAATATGCTTTTAAAAAAATTACTATTTTGAAAAACGCCTATCAGAAGTTGTTCCGTGCGTGTTACCGTGATTTCCATTAGGGATACACACATCTGAGAAACTGATATCTCATTAGTTTGAATCTCTATAATTGGGTGCATGAATACAGCCAGTAAATGCGAAGATCCTAACTAGGTCACATACACTACTATCCTAAGCACTAACATGTTTATGAGGTTGCTACACACACCCCACCACAAAACCTCCACACACTCATAACCCCCCAAAACCTCTCCTTTGCAGGGAAGGTCTGGGAGGCCCCTCCTATATAAAATTGCTGTCTGAAATGCCACCATGCGGCCCTTTTTTAATGTGCTCCCACCCCTCCATAACTGCGGGGGTCGCAGTGCCCTGAACACAATACTGATCATAAGAGTGGCCTTTATGAAATTTTATTGTAAGCTATCTAGTGTTGATCAGTAAATCCTCGTGGTACATCTATATTTTCACATACATTTTGGATATACTTGTTATCATGATACCTGCTATCACTAGCATCATACAAACGAATATCTTTGTATGAGATTGACATTCTCTAATTCATCACTAGCGAGCTGAGTGCTGTATGTGGCCACTATAGAAATATGACAAATGTAAACGTAACAGAAGACTGTGTACTTTTCACTGAAGAAAATAAGTCTACACACAGCCCACCCGCCAAAGAAAACAGATCAAAACACCCGGTTGTATAGTAAATTTCACGCGTACACCGACTGCTGCATAGATTTTCTGCTTGTATGTGGACAGCTCGTGCTTGCTGTGTCCGTGTGGAAAACTGGGTCTATCCTACTTGCTGTGGGTATACAACCTACTTCTGGTTTGCCTCGTGAATCATCTGGATGAAAATCATCGTGATTTTAAGGATTTAATGAAATTAAACTGGCTGAATTAAAGTTCCCTATGGTATATGCGCTCTCATGGACTCATATTATAACCTGGGACTTGCATATTCCCATATAAACTGCGTGAAATGAATTTATGTACAGTAATTGGTGCGTCTCTCTGCACTGTCTATGTTTACTCAATACTTTGTAATCTAAATATCCTGAACTAGCAAAATCTGTTTCCACGGGAATAGAATTAGAAATTCTACAGGATTAAAGAATTCAGTTTTAGCTATGCCCAACCCTCCTCTAGCTAAGCCCCACCCACACCTCGCTCGTGTTGGGATCAATCGATCCCTGAACGCGCTGATTATCAATTTCCAGAAAATTTTACAGGTAAGCTGTTGAATACTTTGAAACTCATTTGACTCGGTGCTGTTGCTGCCTATTATTAAATATACAAGGACATACAATTCGTACAACATGCCGGACTATCAAGCGTTTAAGATCTAAATCGGGTCATTCGTGCTGTAATTGATTATGACGTCATCCTACACGTCGCGTAGTTGATTATGACAGGTATATGATGAATGGAGAAACTGGAAAGGTCTACTGAGGAACCCGTGTCTCGCACATTCCTAACTAAGCTTCGCCCACGCTTTGGAGTCGATCGAACCCTGCACTCCATGAATCTGAATTTCCAGAAAACTATACAGGTAAGCTGTTGAATATTTTGAAACCTATGCCAGCAACAGCGCCCAGTGAAAATATTTTTAAAATATTGCACAGGATGCTCATTAAGTAGCTGCAATTCTTACACATGGCGGACTATTAAAAGTTCATGACGGACATAGCTACGTCATTCATTACTCATTTTGATTGTGACGTCAGCCTACATACGACGCGACTGATTATGACGTCATATACTTGAGTGACAGATTGGATCCATCCATTCTCATTAATTTTGACGTTTAGCTTGATGTTTAGCTTGGGCCACGTTAAACGAGCCAGCCATTCCAGTGGTAAATTTTCAAAAATACATTCTCTTGGTCTACGAATGGATTTTTCTCATTACCATTGCAAAGCCATTTTGATCTGATTAATTATTCAATTGTTAACAAAACTACAAAGAACAAAGAGTTACAGAAAATTCGGAGGAATTTCGAGTGATAAGGATTTGGCTGCCCAAAAATTGTTAGATGAAAAGAATGCTGAAAATAATACCTGAAAATTCCAGCATTTTTTTTTTGAGATTTGGAATAATTAAGTTAGGAGTGTTTGTAATTGGTATGGCCTTATCCTAAGCTCGACGGCTCGAGTCGATTATGGATGAGAACACTCGAAAGTGGGAACGGTTTCCGTCTCATAACGCAGCGGACATTGTACGATAGATATTCTTGAAATTTTCGCTCTGAAGAATTGTGTAATTTTCATAAGTCTTGACTTTGTATTCTGTTATTAACGTCATACAGCAGTATTGCTTTGTTATCAACGTTTCAGTTGTGATAGTTTTAAGTGTCCTTCGTTATTCAAAGTATAGTTTCTAGTAACTTTTAAAAAGCGCATTGTGTTAGCATAGGAGTGATTAGATTGAGTACACAGAACGCCATAACGTGTTAACATGCATTACATGTCAAACAGCATGTTAGCCAACAACAGTTGGTCAAATGGACTACTAATCAATGGAGCGAATCGAGGGTCGCCAGGCGTGAGTACAGCAAATTTCGCATACCCGCCTAATGTTATACACCCGACCAACAATAGCATGTCGGAGTACATGTCAGAATACATATTAAACCCGGAGCGGCGAGCCCCACAAAAGCGTGCACGCATATGTACTAACGATTCAACAGGAGAGACACCTATTCAAACTAGCACTCAGTATAACAATGTTAACGGTACTTCACAGTATGACAGCGGTAACAACATAGGCATACAGAATATGAACAACAATGTGAATGCTAATTTTGTCAATGCCAACTTTGCTAATGTATCAATAGACCAGAAATTAAACATGATTATGAATAGGTTAAATACTCTGGATACCATCCAGGATGGAATGTGCGCCATCGGTCTAAAAGTAGAGGAGAATTCGGCATGTATATCCCAAATAAATACAGATTTAGGGACCATGTCTTCGAACATTAAGTATCTTGAATACAAGCGCATTGACCTCGAAGCTAGAAGCATGAGACAAAATCTAGTGTTCTTCGGATTGAATGAACGGACGGATGAGGATCCTGGAGATACCATTGCGTCGCTTCTTATCAATAAACTCGGAATTGACAATGCACATGAGATGGAAATCCAAAGAGCACACCGGTTGGATGCCCCGCGCAGGAACAGTGTTAAACCTAGCCAGCTGATATATTGACATTATATTCAGAGCGACTCCTAAATTACGCGGCAGCACATTCTCTGTGAGTAGAGACCTTCCTCCACAAATAGTGCAGGCTCGTAGCAAATTGTGGGCCGACCTACGACAAGCGAAACAAAGCGGCAGGACAGCATCCATAAAGTATCCCGCCAAACTTATGGTCGGCCACGAAATTGTAAGAGACGTGTTCCCGGATTGGGATAGAGTTCTATTTCAGCGTGACATCGCGACTGGCACAAATCAAGATACATCCATGATGGCAGCACCGCGACACACCGGGCAGTCCCACAATCATGAACAAGCGCGTTCGAGTCGGGTCCATGAACCTGCAAACATCGTGCCACCGAGACTAAACCATGTTGACTTTCCCCCACTAGCGAACAGCCATGTACCAATGCAACCATTCCCAAGTATGCAATCTAATTCAATTATGAACCCGTATGCGTATATGGGACAATGTACAGCAAATCCTAACAGCCAGCACATCAATGCGTGGCACACGTCAGCTTGCTCAAACCACAACGAATTCGCCATGCCAGAAAACATGTCTAACAAAAATCACCGGTTACACGCGTGGCGATGCCAGTAGTGCCACAACACAGTAATGTGACAACCGCAGCACCGGGTAGTATAGTGAGACAGCCTAAGACGAATGCTGCTAAAGATGTAAGAAGTACAACCACGAACAGCACTGACTCAGTACAATCCGCAGTTGTAACCGCATTAGCTGTGATAAATGACAGTCAATATGACGATTCGTGCAATGATCAGAACCAACCAGTTACAAGCGTCAATGACATTGTGTCTCAACATGTGACCGACACACCCCCCCCCCCAATATCATAAACCACTAGGGGTGTGTGGAGAAAACGCTTAAACTAGGTTTGTGGAATGCAAACGGATTTGTAACAAAGATGCAGAGTAAAATCCGTTCACACGTTTTTGACTGTTTAAAAAATACATGTGACATCATATTTTTAACTGAAACATGGGGCTCTGACTTATCCAATATTGAAATAAATGATTACGATTACATTGTTCTTAATAGGAAAAAACATAAAAGGGCATAGCGTGATTCTGGGGGTTTACTTATTTATTTAAAAAATTACATAGCCAGTGGCATCTCTTTAGAAAACAAAGATCAAGATGATATAATATGGATCAAATTAGATCAAATATCCTTTGGTTTAGAGAATAATCTATACATATGTGTGTGCTATGTGTTACCGTCCGGTTCACCCAGAGTCGGTCAAGTGGAGTAGATGTCTTTGACCGACTAAATACGTTTGTAACGAACAAATCGAATGATGATGCTAACCCTACTTTTATAATTTGTGGTGGCCTTAATGCCAGAACCAAAACCCTGCCAGACTATGTTGAAGATGATAATATAAGATATATACCAGCTTACGAAGGCTATGTAGAAAATGTTAGTACACCCATATTCTCACAAGATTCCGGAAAGGTTAATGAAAATGGTCACAAACTACTAAAAAAAATTTAAAGTACCGGGATCATGATTCTGAACAGTAGATTTGGCAGCGACCGTGTGGTGGGAGAAAAACCTTCATAACAGCTAATGGTCCCAGGCTAGTCGATTACATTTTGTGTTCCCGGGACAAAGTTAATTTAATAAAATATTTTGAAATTGGGGAAGCAAACGAACTCTCTGATCACAAGGTCATACAGTGTGGTCTATTAGTCAATACTAAGCCAGAAAATACAATGCCTGATAATTCTGGGCAAGCAATGGTTTACAAATCTAATTGGAATTCAGAACTTGTAAATGAACACAGATAGAATTTAACGTGTGATGAAGTGCAGTGTGTTTTAAATGGTATGAATGACGTTATAAATGAGGCGAATCTGATGGATGAAGCGAGTGTAAATGAAGTGGTCTAATTGTTTACTATAGCTATAAAGAAAGCTGCAGATAATTTATTTTTGAAAACTATTACACCTAACAGCGACCACAAACTTAAAAGACATAGCATCCCTCACTATTCAAATGATTGTGAAATTAAACGAAAACAGTTTTTCAAATCTCTCAATTGGTATAGAAGAGATAGATCGGATATATCTAAGATTAACATGGTCGCTGCACGGACCGATTTCAAAAGGTCGGTACAGCTGCATCGTAGAGAGCAATGCGTCGCAATGACAAAATCACTATTAGAAGCCCAATATACGAACACAAGGTTGTATTGGAAAATGTAAAAAAAATGTCGACACAAAGCAAAATATAAATATTGCTCTCAGCGAATTCAAAGAATTTTTTAAGTCCGTTAGCAACCCTGATACCGATTTTTACCCGGCAAATAATGACATAAATGATTACTTAGATGATTACCTAACGGACGACTTGCAAATAATTTTTGATGACTTAAACAAAGAAATATCTGAACCGGAAGTAATGAAAGCAATAAAACAACTAAACAACGGTAAAAGCGCTGGCCCAGATGTATTAAGAAATGAGTTTTATTTAAAAGCGAGTGATATATTACTCCCGCCCATTACAGCCCTTTTCAACTGTGTCTTTAAAAGTGGTATTTTCCCGCGAATTTGGTCAGAAGGAATCATCGTACCTCTACACAAGAAGGGCAGTGTTAACGGCGTGCATAATTACAGGGGCATTACACTTCTTAGTACACTGGGTAAATTATTTACTAAAGTTCTTAATTATAGATTAAATGATTGGGCAGAATCCAATGCTGTTTATATAGAAGCTCAAGCTGAATTTAGGGCCGATCTGAGTACTGTGGATAATATATTTGTTATGAACGGGTTAATATCACATGTACTAAATAAAGGAGGGAGGTTGTTCTGTGCTTTTATAGAGTCTACTAAAGCTTTAGACTATGTAGTACATGATTGTTTATGGTACAAACTTTTAAAAGCGGGTGTTAGAGGAAATATTATTAATATTATCATGTCAATGTACAAAGAGGTCAAAACTAGAGTTAGATTAAACTCTAACGTATCAGATTGTTTCGAATGTACTACGGGTGTGCGTCAAGGGGAAAGCTTATCGCCTTTTCTCTTCGCTATGTATGTAAATGACTTAGAAGACGATTTTTTAGAAAGGGTGGGGAGGGTGTGGGCTTAGAATTTCTTAAATTATTATTAATTTTATATGCTGATGACATAATTATATTAGCCGAAAGTAGAACTGGACTACAAAAAGGGTTAAATATTTTACATGAGTATTGCAACAGGTGGCGATTGACAGTTAATATTGATAAAAACTAAAGCAATGGTTTTCAGACGGGTTGGGCGCTTAAGGGTAAATGACAAATGGTGGTATGGTAATACTGAAGTAGAAATTGTAAATAACTTCAAGTATTTGGGCATCGTTTTTACTACGTCAGGGTCGTTCACCGAAGCACAAAAATGTTTAGCGGGTCAAGCGCAGAAAACCGTATTCGCTTTACAAGAATATTGTAATAAATGTATAGGTCTATCAATAGACCACTATTGCAAACCATTTGACAAGCTAGTTCTACCTATCATCTGCTACAGGAGCGATGTCTGGGGGTTTCACTCAGCGTATGATGTTGAAAAATGCCACCTTCGCGTCTGTAAGCAACTGCTTAATGTAAAA